>JAKCPI010012231.1:0-18246 GCA_023213315.1 Euborellia annulipes | reverse complement strand
AAAAATCTATAAATAAAAATAAAGTGATAGTAATTAAATAGATTTACCCAGCAACTTTTACTTTTAATAAAATTCCTGTAGGTGTTGTTGATGAACAGATCTCATTATTTAAGTACTATCTCCTATCAGTATCAAGAGACAGCCGGCTGGCTGGCCCGTGGATTTCTCCGCTGTTGAGTCAGGGTCGATGTCAACCCGAGACCTTGGCCTCGGGCTTCCGAGTAACTCTCTCTCCCCAACTATCTCTCTCTAATTTCTTTTTTTTTAAGTACGTAATTATTATACGTTGGTGCATATTTTTTCTTTGTCAGAAAAAGAGATTTGACTGTTTGTTTGGAGGGTAAACCAAGACCCTAATATTTACAAGCCTTCAACTTGGGCGGCGCGGCCCCCTCCCCCGACTCTCCCTCTCAACTAGAACGGGCCCGTCTGTGGTGGACCCTCGCCTTTTCTTAATTATGAAAAAAAAATTATTACCATTCCAATTCAATGCCTGCTGGAGGATTCGTTTACATTCATAGAATACATAAATGCAAAGAATACATAAATATTTATCTATAGGCTACATTTCTTAGGGGAAAAATCGTAACTTTAGGAATTAATAACTCAAAAAGTAATAGGCATTTCGGGATGAAAATAATTCCTCTTTAGACATATAAAATTTCATTTCAAAATTCCAACGGGAAGTTGCCTAAATAGAGTGTGACAGACAGACAGACAAACCGACATTAGCGAAATATATATATATAGACATAGGCGTAGCCGGGGGGGTTTGGGGGTTCAAACCCTCCCCATGGGACCCAAGCCATGACTAAATATTTAATACAAATTTTATTTCACATAGGGCAAGAGAAAGTAAAATATAATAATTTATTCTAGCTAAAAAACAAACCAAAGTGATTTATAAATACCCTAAAATAATCTTAAATTTTTGAAAAAAAAATTCCTTGATCCCCCTCCATCAGTTTTCTGGCTACGCCAATGTATATAGATATTTCTTCACAGAACTTTCCTAGATATCCTACTCCCCGTAGATATCTAATTATAAGTGAACAAAAAACTCATTTTTTTTTTTTAACTCGAAGGGTAAGCTTGTTCTTGTTTACTACCTCGATGATTTGCTATCTGTCGGATAAGTTTGCTAGTTGAATAGATGTGAAGCAACCGGCCTTAACAAGGCTTCATCTATCTGATGTGTGTAGGCCTATTTATCGAAATTATTCAATTTAAAATTCATATTAATAAATATCCCCTTCTAAATTAAACAGGTGAAATTTTTTTTTGAAAAATAAATGTCAAGATTGAGATAATAAATTATATATTATAGACCGTATATCTTTCAAATTAAAAAATGGAATTATTTATCATATTAGCCTCTAAGAGCTTTATAATACTAACTTCCTAGAAATTTTTTGTAGAACGTCTTTTAAATGAAATTTAGAATAATGTTCGCGTTTAAAAAGTATGCAATCAGGAATGTAGGCCAAACGAGTTGTTTGTTATCTTCCGGATCCAGCTGATGCTGGGTTCAGGGCATCTGGACCTTGGAAAGCCACTCTTACTCTCTCTTTCTCTTTCGCATATATGCGTTTATGTTTTCTATCTATTTAATACAAAAAAATTTTACTTTATTAATTTAGCTTAAGCCCTCCAAAACTAAATTGCATATATATAATTTGATAATGTCCGTTTGTCGGTTTTATTGGGGAGGATGGGGGGTGGGGGTAATAGTCCAAGAGCTGGCGACAAAAATAGGCAAGAGATTTCTGAAGGCTAATATTTTCAGAATAGGTGGCATTTTAGTGATGGAAAGAAACTCTAGAGTCAGCACTTTGAGTACCGGGGTCTTTGGCGGGAATAAGCCGGGAAAGTTGCTGCAGCACTCCATGGAAGATGGTTTTTCGCAAATATCTCGAAAACTATGCAGTTTTCCGCAAAAATTAATCTATACAAAAATAATCGAAATTAAATTACAAACAAAAATGGTTTAGTACATAATCACGCTAAAGTGAACGGTTCGGGAGATTTAGAGGGGTAAAATTTATAATTCAAATGAAAGGAGTTAGAGAAATATTGATATCTTGTTACCATGACAACCATTATAAGAATTACAAATTTTACCGCTCTATATTTTATATTGTATTTTGCATTGTTTTATATTGTATTTTGTACGATTTGGAATGTAATGTTTTGGTATGGCTTCTGGCCGAAAGTCAAATAAATGAAAAAAAAAAAAACCGCTCTATATCTCACGAACCGTTCATGTACAAGACCATTTTTGTTTGTAATTTAATTTCGATTATTTTTGTATAGATGAATTTTTGCGGAAAACCGCATAGTTTTCGAGATATTTGTGAAAAACCAACTTCCCGCAACTTTACCGGCTTATTCCCGCTAAATGCCCGGGTACTGGAAGTGCTGACTCTAGAATATCTTACCATCACTAAAATGCAACCTATTCTGAAAATAATAAATATGAATATACGATATATAAACCCCAACATCTACTATTAAAATTAGGGGCAAGTCAAATTAATTTGGAAAAGTTTTGCCCTTGGGAACAGGAACAGAAGCTGTAACCTCAAGTACAAGAGGAAGATCTCTACCTAAGTGTTATAACCCAGGAACAATCAAAATTTCTTCAATAACAATGGAATTTGTTTAGATTTAATAAAATTTCATCTCAAATATTAATACGTTTTACTTTTGATATATTAATCATTAAAGTGAGTTTATTATGCTACTTCTTTTTTATACCGAAAAATAAAACCAGAAGCAAAGATCCAAATTAAAAAAATTTCTATTTTAATAAGAGTCAAACTTATTATAATAATTTTTTTTCTCGTTTAATTTCACAGATAAAAACAATAGAGTACAAAAATATTTCAAGTGCATCGAATCATAACATTTTATATTTTTTTTTTTTGTTATAAATCTAGTGGCATTGTTTGTCCACTGAGTTGTCGTAGTTGTTGGCAATTTCTAATCGAGGTCCGATGATGCGGACACGCAAAGGCATCAACCAACGAAAAGATACGCTTCGATTCATCTTCTAATTAAACTCGAATAATTTATAAACTGGGCCCAAGCAATTTCCCATAGACAATGACATCTCAAAAATGACTGTTTATTATTTTGTACTCTGGTTCTCAATCTGCCGGAATTGAAATAACAAAAGATGTGGAGAGGAAGGGGGACGTGGAAACAAAATAAAAGTCAACCAATTATTTTTTGAAATTACTAGGGTCAATCAAATGGAAATCTCAATTATTTTTTTTATTATAATTTAAGTAAATACAGAAAAAACATAACATTTTTCGTATTCCATATCTTTGGAGACTTAGGAACTCGTCCAACAGCGGGGTATACCCATATATAATTTTTCAACTTTCTACAAAACTTCTACTTTACTGAAATTTTGCTTGTCTTTTGGAGGCATTTTTTCCTTTGCATGGCATTCTCTAAAAGACCACGTCGACACTACATCTACCAACTTCTTTGTTTTATTATGCAGTAATATTTAAATTACAAACAAACAAAATCTGGTGGGACTGGCGCACAGCACACAACTTTCTCTTACCTTCGGTAATCGAAAGTTGTGTACTGTGCTTGTCACACCAGATTTTTTGTGTTGACATGTATTTAGTTTCCGACAGTACGGAACACGCATACCCGCGACGTTTGGTATACGAGGTTAGCACGCTAATCTCTACACCAAGCCCCGAGGGCGATGTAATATTTATAAGCATGGGAAAATATTTATATTTTGTTACCATGGCAGCCATTTTTCCTATCTTTTCTATGAAATACAAGAGTAAAGTTGTCTTCAGAAGATTTCATTGACAAAATGAGAATATACATTTTAAAGAGCATCTAAAAAATAATTGATTTTTGAATTTAAAAAAAATCGTTGGAGGAAATTTTGAGAAAATAAAAAAAAAAACTGAAAAACTACATCAGTAAAGTACTAGTACTTTTTGAACGATTTTGATTAAAAGCTTATTTTCACGCTCCCGGGGGGTGTTTTACTAATATATAAAATTTTAGCCTCTTAGCTCAATTCCTTCATGCTTAAAATTGAACACTAGGAACCGACCGAATATTCGGTTTCGGTTACGGTTTCGGCCAGTTTCGGCCAAAAATCATGGTTTCGGCCGTAGTTTCGGTTTCGGCCAAAAAGTGGCCGAACCTTTCGGCCGGCCGAAACCAGAGTCGGAAAAAATGGGATGAGACTCGCATGCAAAAAAAAAAAAAAAAAAAAAAAATTATTTGACCTTTTTACTTTCTCTTACCTATGTATATATGTAATATCTTTTAATAATATAAAAGACAATCTCTGTCTGTCTGTCTGTCTGTCTGTCTGTTTGTAACGCATAGACTCCGAAACTACTGGACCGATTTTCATGGAGTTTTTTTAATGGGTAGGGAATTTTCCGGGGGTGGTTTTAGGTTATCATTATATCGAATTAGGGGTAGGGAACCCCCCTTTTTGGGGGGTTATCAATTACCCCATAGCAAAGCATTGGAAAACAGGATCTAACTCGCTTTATGAAAAATATATTTATCAAATCTTTAAAATGAAAAATAAAAACTCTTCCTCCCCCTAACAATTCGACATTTGAAAAGATTTTTCCGCTCTGCGCCCCCACCCCCCAACCCCCCTAAAATTTTATTTTTTTTATTTTTCATTCGATTTTAATAAAATTTAAAATGTGGCTTTCTTAGGGTGTAAATAATTGAAAAATGGTATTTTAGACCTCAGAAAGTCCAATCACCCCCCTGCCCCCCTTAAAATTTATTTTTCATTCGATTTTAATAAAATTTAAAATGTGGCTTTCTTAGGGCGTAAATAATTGAAAAATGGTATTTTAGACCTCAGAAAGTCCAATCACCCCCCTGCCCCCCCCTAAAATTTATTTTTCATTCGATTTTAATAAAATTTAAAATGACGCTTTCTTAGGGTGTAAATAATTGAAAAATATATTAATCAAATATTTAAAATAAAAAATAAAAAACTCTTCCTCATAATTAATTAAAATACATTTATCTAGACAACTCTTAGTCATATCCCGAGACGCCGCCCGCCAGGGTCAGCGGGGTAGGGTTGCCGAAGGCAACCCTACCGCAGCTAGTATATATATATAAAGAGAAAGTATTGGATTCATGTCAAAAATTCGATGTCGAGATTTTGATGCATCTTCACGTTTTGAGGACCCCTGAATCCAAAAAGTGGTTTTCGCGACATGGACTGTCTGTGTGTGTGTGGGTGGGTGGGTATAAATATTTTGTTACCATGGCAACCATTTTTCCTATCTTCCCTATGAAATACAAGAGTAAAGTGGTCTTCAGAAGATTTCAATTGCAAAATGAGAATATACATTTGAAAGAGCATCTAAAAAATAATTGATTTTTGAATTTTAAAAAAAATCGTTGGAGCAAATTTTGAGAAAATTGAAAAAAAACTGAAAAAGTACATCAGTAAAGTACTAGTACTCTTTGGCCGATTTTGATTAAAAGCTTATTTTTCCGGTCCCGGGGGGAGTTTAACTTAAATATAAAATTTCAACCTCGTAGCTCAATTCCTTCATGCTTAAAATTGAACACACACCCACCCACCCACACACACACAGACAGACCATGTCGCGAAAACCACTTTTTTGGATTCAGGGGACCCTCAAAACGTGAAGAACCATCAAAATCTCGACATCGAATTTTTGAAATGAATCCAATACTTTCTCTCTATATATATATTACATATATACATAGGTAAGAGAAAGTAAAAAGGTCAAATAATTTGCACTTGAGGGAGAAAAAAAAATTTAGTCTCCCTAAAAAAAGGTAAAATGATTTTCACGAGGGAAAAAAAAATTCAAAATACGAGAAAGTAAAAAAAAAAAAAAAGGTAAAATGAAAAAAATCTGGTGTGACTGGCGCACAGCACACAACTTTCTCTTACCTTCGGTAATCGAAAGTTGTGTACTGTGCTTGTCTCACCAGATTTTTTTTGTGTCGACATGTATTTAGTTTCCGACAGTACGGTACATTCGATTTTCAAGATGTAAAATTTATAAGTATGGCAAAATATTTATATTTTGTTACCATGGCAACCATAGGAGAAATTCCTATCTTTTCTATGGAGTACAAGAGTAAAGTGGTCTTCTGAAGATTTCAATCACAAAATGAGAATATACATTTTATTGAGAATCTAAAAAATAATTGATTTTTGAATTTAAAAAAAAATCGTTGGAGCAAATTTAGAGAAAATCGAAAAAAACTGAAAAAGTGCATCAGTAAAGTACTAGTACTCTTTGGTCGATTTTGTTCAAAAGCTTCGTGTCAGGTCCCATGGGGGTGCCTAACTTTAAATATAAAATTTCAACCTCCTAGCTCTTTTCGTTCTTGAGATATTTTGTTCACAGACACACACACAGACAGACACACACACAGACACACAGACAGACAGACCATGTCGCGAAAACCACTTTTTTGGATTCAGGGGACCTCAAAACGTGAAGATCCATCAAAATCTCGACATCGAATTTTTTGACATGAAACCCATACTTTCTCTCTCCTATATATATTAACATATATTAATATATAGAGGTAAGAGAAAGTAAAAATTTTTTATAGGAAATACAAGTTTCGGTTTCGGTTACGGTTTCGGCCGAAACTAAGGTTGAGGCCGAATATTCGGTTTCGGTTTCGGTTTCGGCTGAAAATCTTGTTTCGGTCGGACCCTATTGAACACACAGACAGACCATGTCGCGTAAACCACTTTTTTTGGATTCAGGGGACCTCAAAACGTGAATATCCATCAAAATCTCGAAATCGAATTTTTGACATGAATCCAATACTTTCTCTCTCTATATATTAACATATAAAGAGGTGAACCCCAAAGAGGCTCGTTGGTTTAAATAAATGTTTAGATTTAAACTCCCGACCGGCTCTAGTTTAAACTTTATATTAAATAATATTTTAAACCATACATGGCCTACGGGATTGGTCTAGTTGGGAGCGTGTCTACCTTCTATACCAATTGTCGCGGGTTCGGACCCCAGGCAGTCCAATGATTTTATTTAAGCCATATGGATACCAAATGGCGTAAATAGAAATGCCTGGACCCCCAATAGATATTATAAATAATAACGGTTATCGTCAAAGTCTTAAATGGCCTAAATTGCCGAAAAGTCTGTGTGAATGTGGAGAAGAAAAAAGTGGGGGTTTAAAAAAAAAATTCATACACTACGTGATATGTTTCAAGTTTTTATTGGGGAAATAATACACTTTATACGTATTATTTCACCAATAGCCATCAACAAAATCAATGAGGTAATTTATAATTTACCTATTTAGTGTCACTAAATATTCTTATGTTTATATATTGCCTAATAGATTTCCACTTTTCTAAGTAAAACTAAACTTTTATTGACTACTAGTTATAATTTTGTATACAATAAAACTAATCACGTTTTGCATATAAATTTTGCATCATATGGAATTATTATATAACAAGATGTGATCTCCAGCGAGGGTGTGGCCATCGATCATTCTTTTTAATAACATTATGACTTTTAATATGCAATAAACATATTTATTTTCTCTCACCTAAATTGAAGTAAATAAAAATAAAATTCGATCGCAAACATTGTTTCGATTACTTGTAGACAAAATAATTAATTGATTGAATAGTCAAAGGTGCTTTCAAATCAAGATCACTTCTTATACGGGAAACTTAAGGGGTTCAGGAGCGACGCCTAAACGTACTTTAAAAAAAACTAGACTACTATAAGGAATTTTTCAATGCGGTTTTTTACTTTCTCTTACCTCTATATATGTTAATATATAGAGAGAGAAAGTATTGGATTCATGTCAAAAATTCGATGTCGAGATTTTGATGGATCTTCACGTTTTGAGGTCCCCTGAATCCAAAAAAGTGGTTTTCGCGACATGGTCTGTCTGTCTGTGTGTGTGTGTGTGTGTGTGTGTGTGTCTCTCTCTCTCTCTCTCTCTCTCTCTCTCTCTCTGTGTGTGTGTGTGTGTGTGTGTGTGTGTGTGTGTGTCTGTGAACAAAATATCTCAAGAACGAAAAGAGCTAGGAGGTTGAAATTTTATATTTAAGTTAGGCACCCCCATGGGACGTGACACGAAGCTTTTGAACAAAATCGGCCCAAAAGTACTAGTACTTTACTGATGTAGTTTTTCAGTTTTTTTTCGATTTTCTCAAAATTTGCTCCAACGATTTTTTTTAAAATTCAAAAATCAATTAGGGGAGAGCGGGGCTATTTCGTATAGTGAGGCTAAACCGTACAGTCTGTTTCTCGTCTATTTCTCAAGATATTGAGGTCTGATCGGAGCTGCAACCTAGCACCCCATCTAGCAAGCTGTAATGTTGAGAAAGTTCCACCGAGCGCTTGGTGTACCTCGGATTATTGTGAAAAAACATGTTTTGGTGAATTTTCTTTTAATTTTGAGCCAGTTTAAAATAAGAGGTGACTGGAGAACTTTTACTTATAAACTAGTTTATATGAATTCATAAGAAACTACTCTTCTTCAGCTATCTTTTGATACCAAGTGATAACAAGTTAGGCTAAGAATTTTGAGGTTAGGACATAAAACCGCCACAAGCTACGTGATGGGGCTAAACCGTACAGAAACGTTAGAGAGAAAAAAATCAAACATCGGGAAGAAGATTGTAAAAAGTAAAGCTCGAGTGAACTCTAAACCAAAGAACACAAGTTTCAAGACAAGGGGTTCTGTAAAATCAAGTAGCCGAAGAAAAATTAAGTTTGAAGATGATGGTTCAGGTGCTGTATGTGCGCAGGGTGGGTGGGTCCATTCGGCTTGCAGTGCTGCAGAGCCTGCTGATAAATTCGTTTCTGATTTTTGTTTAAACAAATAAATTTAAAATTAATTAATTTATTTATTTTTTTCATTTCTTTTATCCTTTCATGTTATTTTCTTAGTTGTACGATATAGCCCCTCCCGTTGTACGGAATAGCCCCAACCTCCAGGGCTAATCCGTACAAAGACACATTTTTTTTAAATTAATTAAAAATACTTATCAGTGGCATAATGTCAATTTCTTTGTTTGTAGTGGGTAGCTAATGAACTAAATTACATGTTGTTTATTTTCTCATAATTTTAACTCAAAATTTTCTCCAGCTACAACTATTCTCCCTTAAGTGTACGGCAGAGCCCCGCTCTCCCTATTTTTTATATTCTCTTTAAAATGTATATTCTCATTTTGTGATTGAAATCTTCTGAAGACCACTTTACTCTTGTACTCCATAGAAAAGATAGGAGAAATGGTTGCCATGGTAACAAAATATAAATATTTTTCCATACTTATAAATTTTACATCTTGAAAATCGAATGTACCCTACTGTTGGAAACTAAATACATGTCGACACAAAAAATCTGGTGTGACAAGCACAGTACACAACTTTCGATTACCGAAGGTAAGAGAAAGTTGTGTGCTGTGCGCCAGTCACACCAGATTTTTTTTAATGAATCAAATTCATAAGAGATTATTGAGACTTCGAACTATAATTTTTTTAATGACTTATTAAAAAATTATCGTAATTAATTTTTTGTTATCAATCAAATACAAAAAAAACAATCTGCCCCAATAATCTTTAATTTTTTTTAAATTTAAAAATGAATTTATTGTTATTATTAATCACATATTAATTACCAGAATTTTAAAATAAGATTAGTAGATATATTTAAAAATTATGTGTCACATAGTTCAGCACTCTTGCAAAAGATGGCAGGCTAGTCTAACAGCCGATTCCCTATTAGCCTATAGCTGGCCTATATTTATATGCTTTTATAAAAGATACATAATATATAATAACATTTATAAAATATTCATTGTTAAAAGATCAATGAAAATCAACCAAATGCATTAAATATTATTAGCTACCATTCTGACATCTCTTGGCAAATTTTCGTAATAGGTGTTTTTTTTTTTTTTTGCTTACTTTTTAAGACACACAACGCCCTCTTCTAGGGAAAAATATGCGTAAGATCTACCTCCTGAACCCCCCTTAAAATAATAAAATTAATACAAAGAAAAAGTGTCTATATTAGCGATAAGGACAAAGAGCCCACGGAAGTCTAATCAAATTCAAATGTATAATTGATGATGACTACCAAGCAGAGGTCTAACTGATTTGAGGTGAGCTGTCTGAGGAAAAAGAAACGGAAATAGTAGGCATACAGCCCAAATGAAATGACGACGTTATTTGATCAACGGTTCAAAAAAAAAGTCATCTCAGAGAATGAGAAATGAAAATAATAAAATAATATTTGCATTTTTCTTTTTTTTTTGCGATGTCCTTTTTCTTTTATCTGAGTTCGAAATTATTGATTGATAGAAAGTTTTTAAATACAATTTGTCTTGGGAAATATGTATATTAATGGAGCACAGTGGATGTCATTTTATGTTTTACTTGTGGGGGAGGGGATAAAAAAATGTATCTTTTCTTCTCCATCCCCCTTTACGCTAAATATTTTGAATTCTTACTCAATAATATTAAAATTTTAGGCTTATTATAATTTTTTATTTTATTCATTTTTAAAATATAGTAGAATCCCTTTTAACCGGTCTGATCGGGACTGAGATCCTGACCGGATACCCGTTTGGCCGGTTAATCCGAGGTTGTGTGAAAAATTGATTTTCATTTATTTTCATCACACGTTTTCGTTTTCATAACTAGCTCATTTTTGTTTAAGAGATATCAAGCCTATTTAATAGAAAAATAGACTGGGAAGCAAGCGAGTAAACAAACACGGGAACTCCTTCCCCCTCTCTCTTCACCATCTGAACGGAACCCCACCACCCCCACCAAAAACCGCGGCCACCAAAAAAGCCCCGGCGCCACCCCCGCCGCCCCCCCGGGGGAAATCCACTTCAAAACCCCCCCCCGAACATATTGCACAATGTTGCACCACACAGTGTAATTAAAATACAAACAAAGTAATTTATATAAAGACAATAAAAATAATGTATTATAAATATATGTAATTTATAATACTAATGAGATATAATGACCTAAAGGTCATTAATCCGAGGACCGGTTAAGAGAGGGTTTACTATAGTGATTTTGTTATTAAAAAAAAAAAAAATTTGAATTGATGCATAGAGAACTGTTATCCTTATTTATTAACATAATTTCTAACATCCCTGGAAGAGCAATAAATTACACAATATTTGTGCACAAAATGAATTATGATCTTCAACCACTAGGGACGTTTAAAATAAATTCGACTATGTTTTTGCTTTTAAAATAAATTGGTCCAACTATTGTTTTATGATCACGAGAAAATATTGTTTTTTAAATATTAAAAGTGATGGATTTTTATTTAAATCATTTGGATAGAAAATGGAATAAATAAATGTGTCTGGACCCCGTATATATAAATAATGTGTAAATAATGCCTTAAAATACGGAAAAGACTTTAAAAATGACAATTTGTGAAGTGACTGTCGTATTTCAACAGACTTTAAAAATATCTGGTGTAACAAGCACAGAACACAATTTACCTTCGGTAATCGAAAGTTGTGTCCTGTGCTGCATCACTAGATTTTTTGTTTTGAGATATATTTAGTTTCCGACAGTACGGTACATTTGAATTCAAGATGTAAAATTTATAAATATGGGAAAATATTTATATTTTGTTACCATAGCAACCATTTCTTCCATCTTTCCTATGAAGTACAAGAGTAAAGTGATCTTCAGAAGATTTCAATGCCAAAATGAGAATATACATTTTATAGAGAATCTAAAAAATAATTGATTTATGAATTTTAAACAAAATCAGTGAAGGGAATTTTTAGAAAATCGAAGAAACTGAAAAAGTGCATCAGTAAAGTGCTAGTACTTTTTGGCCAATTTTGATTAAAAGCTTATTTTCACGCTCTAGGGGGGTGCCTAACTTAAATATAAAATTTCATTCTCCTAGCTCTTTTCGTTCTGGATATATCAGGGGCGTATATAAGGGGGGGGGCGAGGGGGCCCGGGCCCCCCCCCCCCCCCCCCCCCCGAAATTTCCCAAACACATATACATATATAGGGATATACAGACATCAGCGCAACAAATTTTTCCGCAGGATGGAAAACTGGTTCAGCAAAAGAAAAAATGTTCCGCAAAAAATTTCGTGGGAAAAAAAATTTAGTTTCTTAAAAAAAAATTTTCCGCAGAAAAATTTTTGAGTTGGGCCCCCCTCCCCCCCCCCGAAAAAAATTTCTATATACGCCCCTGGGATATATTTTGTTCATAGACAGATAGACAGACGGACAGATAGACAGACACGCATACAGATGGTCTGTCATGATGCGTAAACCACATTTTGGATTTAGGGGAACACAAAACGTGTATATTCATCAAAATCTCGACATCGAATTATTAGGATATTCGAGATCGAAGACGCTAATATTTAAGTACGAAACCAGTTTTTATTACTAAATAATAAATGAGGGTTTAGTCAAATAAAATATCTTTATAAAATCTCGGATAAATGTATCTACCACTAAAAATGTAGGCCTAATGGTAGTGGATAATGAGATTTGAGATCATAAGCATAATTTAATTGTTAAATTGATACTGGCGATCGTTGGCACTAGTTGAAACATATTCATATCGAATATATAAATTATACACTTGGTTATTTGTTTCAATTTATCATTTATAAATAGCCTAGTGTATGATTTATATTTCCTATATAATTTAATTGAATTTTTATACAAAAGACAATGCGAATTCTGTCAGACAAAAAAAAATTGTGTTAGATACCAACATTTAATGAATACCATACTTAATATTAGTTCACCTATTGCCTTAATGACAGAGATAAGGCCAGAGTCTTTGAGTAACCAACCGAGAAGCGATTCTTTTTTTGACATTTCTCTCTATAAAATAATTTTCTATGCTATTATTGTATTTATAATAATAATTAAAATCATCATAATATTCATTAAACAATCTCTATTTTATTAAAAGAATACAATTCAACAAACTTAGAAAGCTTTTGTTGAATGATATTAAACTCGTCAGCCGATTAAACTACCCTTTTATATTTCTATAGATCTATACGTAGAAAACAACTTGCCTGAATGCATTATTATTAAGGTTGTTCGGATAGTACATCGTAAGTCATAATAGAATCTAAATTTTTTTTTTAAATAAAATTAAAAAATTTGAATGCCAAAATTCCTTATTATAATTTAGTCGTGACCTATCATAGTTTATAATTGGATTAAGTTAATAATTTAATTACCAAAAATAATAAATGAATGACTTTCGACTTGAGCAGTATTTCACGTAATATAGATCTGGCACCATTGCATTCATCAACTATCTATTTTAAATCTTAAACGCCTTAAATTTTATTTTATTTAATATATTACAATGTTTAATGCAAATCAGTTTAAACACAATGGACGATTTGCGAGAAAAAATATTGTAAAATTGAAAAAAAAATTGTATCTGACATAGAGATAAGACATTATGTTATGCGACGTTGCCAGGCTGGTCTGACTCTCGAGAATTCATTATTTTTAAATATTAGCGACTGTCATTTTGGAGAATTTTTTGACTTTCTTGTTAAAAATATCTTTAAAAGCGGTCGGCAGAAACTTTTGGTTTTATTTTTAACATATTCCTCGGAAGTGAATTAATAAAATGTAAGTTTTTTTGTTTTTGTATCATTTGCACAGATGCCTATATAATTCGATATGTGTGAATTTCGTCGTTATTCCCGATAGGCTACATGTTAAATTTCAATTTTTACTTTCTCTTACCTCTATATATATGTTAATATATATAGAGAGAAAAGTATTGGATTCATGTCAAAAATTCGATGTCGAGATTTTGATGGATCTTCACGTTTTGAGGTCCCCTGAATCCAAAAAAGTGGTTTTCGCGACATGGTCTGTCTGTGTGTGTGTGTGTGTGTGTCTGTGTGTGTGTGTGTGTGTGTGTGTGTGTGTGTGTGTGTTCAATTTTAAGCATGAAGGAATTGAGCTAGAAGGTTGAAATTTTATATTTAAGTTAAATACCTCCCGGGACCGGAAAAATAAGCTTTTAATCAAAATTGGCCAAAGAGTACTAGTACTTTACTGATGTACTTTTTCAGTTTTTTTCGATTTTCTCAAAATTCGCTCTAACGATTTTGATTAAAATTCAAAAATCAATTATTTTTTAGATGCTCTTTCAAATGTATATTCTCGTTTTGCCCTCAAAATTGTTTGAAGCACACTTTACTCTTGTGCTTCATAGGAAAGATAGGAGAAATGGTTGCCATGGTAACAAAATATAAATATTTTCCCATGTTTATAATTTTAACATCTTAAATTTCTAATATATTGGCGGAAACTAAATATATTTCGACACAAAATCTGGTGTGACAAGCACAGAACACAACTTTCGATTACCGAAGGTAAGAGAAGTTGTGTGCTGTGCGCCAGTCACACCAGATTTTTTAAAAATTAATTACACGATAACCCTGTGTCAGATCTGCTTCAAAATTTTATTTTATACGTATTTGATAGTGATTAATAACATATTAAAAAATTAGCTTTTAATCAAGGAAAGTGCTTTAATGTCCGAACAACCTTAAATGACGTTATTTCATTTCATATATTTACTTTTTTTAAATTGCTTATTAATAAAAATGGAGAATCTCATTCAGGGGGTACCTAAGACATTTTTAGAAAAAGAGACATTTTTTAAATGCGCTTATTTAACTAAATAAGCTTTTAAACAAAATCGGCCAAAGAGTACTATCACTTTAAAGTGATACTGAAGAACTATTTTAGTTTTTTATCGATTTTATCAAAATTCGTTCCAACGATTTTTTTTTTTTAAATTCATAAATCAACTATTTTTTAGATGCTCTTTAAAATGTATATTCTCATTTTGCCGTTGAAATCTTCTGAAGACCACTTTACTCTTGTTCTTCATAGGAAATATAGGAGAAATGGTTGCCATGGTAACAAAGTATAAAAAATATTTTTCTACATTTTGGATTCTAATATATTGGCGGAAACTAATCATATCTCGACACAAAAAATCTGGGGTGACAAGCACATAACACAACTTTTAATTATTTAGAGAAGAGAAAGTTTTTGTCCTGTGCGACCAGTCACACCAGATTTTCTGTCTTTTGCAAGGAATAATTCCCATTAATTAGAAATAATTTATTTTTTTCTTTAAAAGATAATCTTTTAATTTTATTGCTTTTATTGCTTGTGTTCTATTTATAGAGCATTGTTGGCGCCTCTCCCCACCCCAGCCAGTGCGGCGACCGTCGCCGCCTCAGGCAGCAGCCGTCAGTCAGTCTGGAGGCGGGCGACGCGTCGCGACGCTGCAGCTCAAACGCCAAGGCATCATTCTCTCCCTCTCTTCGTTGGAATTCTCTCGAATTCATCACCAACAGGTAAATATCACTCAATTATTTATTGCGTTTCAATTTAATTATAAAAGCGAAGTAGAAGAGAGACATTCAGTTATCCTTTTATATCTAAATTTTATGTCGTTTTCTTATGAAGGTCAAAGCAAGAAGTTTCAAATCTTAGGTTAGGGTGAATTCAATAATGGAATATTTTTTTAATACCATTTATTTTCAAAAAATAAAACATTAAAACTGATTTTATTTCGTTTCTTTAATTAAATGTAAATAATTTTAATTCATATAACAAATTTCTTTGGAAAAGGTGATAATTAAAATAAGAAAACCTTAATATATTTATATTATAACTAATTCGTTTCCGTTTTGAACAATCTTCCGAGCTGTCGTAAAATTTATTTTTATAAAAAGAGAAATTTTTTTATTTGTTAAAAAACTTTTCCATGAACAAAATTCTCGTTCAGAATCGTTTTTCATGATTATGATATAAATATATTAACGAATCAACTCAAGGGGGAGTGGAGAGGGAGAATAAGGTCCGCCGACCCCGCACCGCGGGAATAATAAGAGCGAGGACAGAAGAAGAAGATATTAACGAATCAACCAACTCAAGATGTATTTTTTCCTTTAGTTTAATTCTTTCCACTATAAGTCAACGTTTCCGGGCCAAAACGGCTCCTTCTTCAGGACCTTATGATTAACAAACAAAAAGCACATATCTTTGATTACATATGTTTTATAAGGATATTTATTTATTTATTTTTTATTCATATATACCATAGGCGCCTGAAATTCTTTGATGGGGGGGGTTTAGGATTATCTCCCCTCCCTCTCCCCTCCCCGACTAATAGGGCAGTATAAGGCGTCTAATGAAATATATGTCTAACCACTTACCCCCCCACCTTCGCTTCGCCTCCCCCTGGACCCCCCCCTCGAGGTGGCTCGGGCCCGCCCTTTCTTTAATTAAGTGCCGCAATTTTTCAATCAACTCGTAACAGGCAATAAAAAAATGCAACTCTTAATTTTATGTATATGGGCTTAAAATACGAAGGTGTTCATCTATCTGTTTCTCTTGACCAGAGTCCCATCTCAGATCTCTTTAAGAAAAAAAAAAAAAATTTATTTATATAATAATTTTTATTATTTTTCATTTGCGAGATTTAATCAATTTTAAGCGGCTTAAATTTTTTATAAAGGATAACAAAAATCAATTCTTTTCAATTGAAAAATTCTGAATTTTCTCGAATTTTTTGAGTTTTATTTAATTTTTTTTTTTTTTTTTAAGCTAGAGAAAATTATTATATTTTACTTTCTCAATACCCTATATATGAAATATATAGAGAGAAAAAAGTATTTTGTATTATAGAGCTTAAATATCTAGTCATGGCTTGGGTTCAATGGGGGGGGGTTTGAACCCCCAAAACCCCCCCCCCGTGGCTACGCCTATGATATATACTGAATTTAATGATGGTATAAGCAAACTCGCCATGCGGTGTCAAAAAAAAACAATTAGCCCTCACTTTTGTCATAAATGCTGTGGTTACTTTCGCTACAAGACATGTGGCAGAGTCAATGATCAGTAGCGTAACTAGGTGGGGGCGAAGGGGGCGCTCGCCCCCTCCACCCCAGGCGCATCAAGCCTTTGGCGCCCTCTATACCGACATAGGCGCCCTAAGGCATCTAAAATATAACTAATATAAAGAAGGTGATTTTATCATATTCTTTCCATAGATTGTCCAAAAACACGGATAGTTTTCTTTTAAATTATATTACAACTTAAAAACGACCCCCCTTTTTGGAGCTTCGCCCCCTCCGCCCTCTAAGGCTAGTTACGCCGCTGCTACTCAGCCAGATATTTTTCATACATATTCATCATATTTATCTTAAATGGATTTCTTCCCTTGATCCGTAGAAGGCCTACAGAGGTAAAGCATTAGCTTCATGTGCTCTTGTTTGCCTCCCCGTTTTAAGTGTGAAATATTTATTTCAATTAAATTGGCTTCCAATCAAATGAAAATTATAGGGACGGTCAGGTCGTGTCTAAATGTTCTCAGATGAAAAGACAAAAAAATATTATTTCTTTTAACATTTTTATTTAAACTAGCTGCATAGACAGATTTGGAGGACCTAGTCTCTTTACCTCAAAATTTTTTGATTGTTATTACTTATAAATAGGGCTCGGATTTCGCCCTATTTGCCTTTTTTTAATTTATGGCTTAAAATTTAGGCCAATATGATATGTATACGTTTCATGAAATTCTGAATAAAATAAGAGGCATTTGTTAGTGCCTATAATGCCTATTTTGGCCGATTCTGGGTTTTAGTGCCTATTTCATCTATAAATGCCTTTTTTAGTGCCTATTTTAAGTTCAAATAGCCAATTTCAATTTTTTACGAGCTATACATAGCCTAAATTTAAAATTTTTTGAATTATCAAGAAAATATTTCGAGCGGGTAAATGGGTGTATTACCCCCCCCCCGAGATTTAAAAAATACTTTTTTTCGAAAAAAAAAAAAATTATTTTTAATGTAAAATTTTAAAATTACTTAAAAATTTGATTTGCATTTATATTCTGCAAACAAGTACAGAATGCGCCTTTAAATTACCGAAATTAAGAAAAAATTGTGTGCTGTGCGACCAGTCACACCAGATTACCAAAAATAAGACATCAATTTTTAAAATTTTTTATATTATTTCTTAATTTCTGCCTTTTAAGTGCCTTTTTAAGTGCCTATTTTTACAATAAATGCCTTTTTAAGTGCCTATTTTAATAATTTTTAGTGCTTAGTTGCCTGCCTATTTTAAAGATTTTTAGTGCCTATAAATCCGAGCC
>JAKCPI010012229.1:0-102482 GCA_023213315.1 Euborellia annulipes | reverse complement strand
ACGTCAACAAGAAATAGGGAGAGAGAGAGAGAGATGACAAGAAAAGTAAGAAGGAGAGAGTGAAATGTACTTTGAATATTTGCATAATGGCCTCAGAGGTGGTTGTTTGCAAGGTGTTAACTGTTAACACGAGCTCTCTCTAATAGAGTAAAAACTTGGCATCAAACTAGTATACACTCTCTTAATATATTTAATATATAAAAGACGTACTAATTAATTATTTAATAAGAAAAAAAATTAATAACAACAGGATTAATTTCAGAGTGGGGCAAATGGGTTGACTTGATCCCGGATTCTTAATGTAGGCCTACTGACACTTTTTTTAAAGGTATTTTTTGGCATCTATTTAAACCCCGTCCTGATCGGTGCAGACGGGAGCTAGTCGCTAGAGCTTTAGATGTAGTAATGATAATAATGATAATGATAGTATATTAATGAATTGATCTAGTCTATTTAAATAATTTGTCCCAAGTTATTTAGGTTTGTAATCCTCTTCCATGTAATAATTGTTTTGGGATGATTTATTTGTGATTGATGAAAATAGCAGTTCTAAATCACCTATCTCTTCAAATTAATTAATATAAAATCGAGAGATCTAGTATTCTGATATATAAGAGCTAGCCAGTTTCGGTGGACCACACCCTTGGGAAGAAAATTTATTAAATAAGGAAAAATAATATTTTTTCTCCTTAATTATCATTAAATTTTTTTTTTTTTGATATCTTGCAGTTAATAATATTATAGAAACAAGTTTTTTCTTACATCAGAGGAGTATATCTGTAGAGTGTGGAGGGAAGGGAGAGGATCAAAAGCAAGAAAAATACATTAAAAATATGATATATTAAAAAAAAAAGGTAAATTTAAAGTTGTCTTCCTCTGAGATACGTGTTTGATGACGTATATAGACTCCATTTAATTCATATTTAAAAATAAACATTGATAATGAGACGTTTAGAGGTCGGGTTGTTATTTTTCCATGGCTTGAGTGGATCTTCTTAATTTTGTTGCTTTTTCTTTTGACCTTCGGACCTTCGGGTCCGAAGAGCCTCAGGGCGATTGCTAATAAGACACGTACAGGATTTCACGCACTTAATTTTTTTTTTTATTATATTTTCATTGAGAAAATGCATACCTATCATTTGATACTTAGTAACTAAAGATATAAAACTTAACTACGAGCTTTCAACAAATGTTTCTTTTTTTTTTAATATCATAAGTTGAATTTTAATTATTTAATTAAATACTGTTTAAAATAATGAAATTAAGGTGCGCGTCTCGGGGTGCTAATTTTGGGAGATTCCAGCGGCCACAATTTTGAAGCAATTGACCTCAAATTTTTTTAAAATTAAATCTATTTAAAATATCTACAACTTATAGAAGCCCTTTTTTTTGATTTTCAAAAAAATAAATTTTTTTTTAGGTTAATCGCATTAGTTAAAAGATATTTTAAAAAAATTCGCTCTATATCTTATAGATAATTAAATTAGTAATCATTGTGTTAAAAAAATAATTAATTTTTTACCCCTAATTAATTAGCTGGAATTTTTCAAATGAAATAAAATAAATCCCTTGTATCCCTATGGGAAAAACTAACGCCATCTCTTGCCGCCTCGAGTAACTCGGTACTGAATCGTCTTCTAACGGTTTTTTGAGACGCGCACTTTAAAAATACTTTCCTATCCATAACGTCCTCTATAAGAGTGAAAAATTACATAACAAAGCCAACGGGAAGTTGGTCAAACCGTACAGACAGACAGACGAACGGATGGTTGGGCATTAGTGAATAATATATAACTTATATATTTTTAATAAGATATTAATATTCATTGAAGTCCTTGATTTAGACTTGTCAAGTCATAGATATATTCAACAGATTTGTGAGTATGTTTCTTTGCTAGTGGGCCAAACGTCCCATGTTCCCCGGGAATCGAACTCCAACCTTTCCGGGACTCGGAGCTACCTTGCACTAGGCCCCCTCAAACTCAGCCAACACCGACAAATACTCCTATATATGCAATTTGGGCGTAACAAGTAGAAGTAACCTCACTATAATACTCAATAATTAATTTTTACTTTCTCTTACCTATGTATATATGTAATATATATATAGAGAGAAAGTATTGGATTCATGTCAAAAATTCGATGTCGAGATTTTGATGGATTTACACGTTTTGAGGTCCCCTGAATCCAAAAAAGTGGTTTTCGCGACATGGTCTGTCTGTGTGTGTGTGTGTCTGTGTTCAATTTTAAGCATGAAGGAATTGAGCTACGAGGTTGAAATTTTATATTTAAGTTAAACACCCCCGGGACCGGAAAAATAAGCTTTTAATCAAAATCGGCCAAAGAGTACTAGTACTTTACTGATGTACTTTTTCAGTTTTTTTCGATTTTCTCAAAATTTGCTCCAACGATTTTTTTTAAAATTCAAAAATCAATTATTTTTTAAATGCTCTTTAAAATGTATATTCTCATTTTGCAATTGAAATCTTCTGAAGACCACTTTACTCTTGTATTTCATAGGGAAGATAGGAGAAATGGTTGCCATGTTAACAAAATATAAATATTTTCCCATACTTATAAATTTTACATCTTGAATTCAAATGTATCCTACTGTCGGGAACTAAATATATGTCGACACAAAAAATCTGGTGTGACAAGCACAGAACACAACTTTCGATTACCGAAGGTAAGAGAAAGTTGTGTGCTGTGCGCCAGTCACACCAGATTTTTTATTTATGAAGATGCTCTTCTACTATATTCTACATACAACGCCAACAATATGTGATCTGTAGATTTTACACTGTAATGAAGGTTTAGCACGTCTTCCCTTCCTTCGTCCAATATTCAGACCTCTCTGCTTCAACGCAAACAACAATGGATTAACTCTTCCTTTCTTTGTTAATCCCAAAGGAATGAATGCGAATTAATCTCATAAAATATATTTTAAATCTATTGAATTAGAAAGTGATAAATTTTATCTCTTCCCAACCCTAGAAAAATTTACAAATTTTTAAAACTTGTTTAAGATGTACTTTGTCTAAAAAAAAAAATTCCCAAAAGTCGATTCTGCTTAATTATAAGTAATATTCCAGTCTCTAGATTTTTTTTACTTTTTTTTTTTAAAGCGGTTTGTGATAAAAGTCTGATAAATGAGTTTGGCGCAACACTGAACACTCTCGCCATGATTAAATTCTTTTCCTGCTTTTCTTTAAGCCTTCAGGGCCTCACTATTTTATTTACTTATTAGGCAGTGGACATTTATATATGGAAATCAATTTTTTTTTAACATTAAAATATCTGAATATTAATGCTTAAATTTAACTTTTATCTTTCATAAAAAAAAAAAAAAACGTAACCTTTTGTTGTTTAATTATCTTAAAATTTATTATATTAGATTCATTTGTCTTGAAAAAAATAAATAAAAAAACTTTAGAATAAAGCGAAGCTTTACTCTTTTTTGACAAGGAGATTATATAATTATTACTACTTTTTCTTGAACTGTCTGAAATATTTTCTTGATTTCTATAATATATTTATTTACTTTCAAGACATTGCCTATTCCTAATATTGAATCATATATTAGCTAATAATCTATCGGGGTCGTCAGATATAAAGTTACTATTTAAGAAAGTAACTATAAATTTCTAAAAAAAATATCACATTAAAAACTGATTAGCTATAGAATCACTTATCACTTAGGAATGAAACATTAATAAAAGGTTGATTGTTTTTACTTTCTCTTACCTATATATATATATATATATATATATATATATATAGAGAGAGAGAGAGAGAGAGAGAGAAAAGTATTGAATTCATGTCGAGATATTGAAATTCGATGTCGATGGATATACACGTTTTGAGGTCCCCTGAATCCAAAAAAGTGGTTTTCGCGACATGGTCTGTGTTTGTTCAATTTTAAGCATGAAGGAATTGAGCTAGGAGGTTGAAATTTTATATTTAAGTTTTGTACCCTCCTGGATCGTGAAAATAAGCTTTTAAACAAAATCGGCCAAAGAGTCTTACTGTTAGTACTACCACCCGGTTCCTTTTATCCAACTTCTTATGTGCTATGGAGGATGTCCTGGTTTGAGGAGGTACTCCCTCAGTACCGACGTGTAGCCTACTCCTTTCGAAGAATGCATGTGAGAGGGAACCTTTTCTTTCCGACCCTTCCACAGGACGGGAGGCAACTCGCCCCCGGGAAGCCAACATAATGTGTATTGTCATTCCAGTCGGGAATCCACCCTCTTACCCCCTAGAACAATAATGTGATCTAATATTAATTTAACTGAAAATAATGGGAATGAGAAAATATTTCCTGCTATCAAACAAAAAGTTTTAATAAATATTTTTTTTTATTTCTGAACTTTCTTATTTTTATATATTTTAATCTCCAAAGGCACTTTATTTATTTATTTTTTAAAGCAAAGTAACTAAGTCGAGAGCTTCTTCATTCGTAGAATGCATTAAATCGAGTTTGCTGATGGATAGTTCTAAAATCTCTGTTTCAACACTCAAGAAATGTATTTATATTTATTTAAATTAAAGATAGGTTTGTTTACTTTAAAGAGAGAGATAGGCATGGGCGTAGCCAGACTTCTTGTTAGGGGGGGGCCAACCCATCGTTAGGGCGAGAGGGGGGGTTTGCAATTAATATATACATAGATTATTAATTATTTATTTAAATAAAAAAAAAAATTAAATTAATGTAGTGGATTGGAGTGTTAAAAAAAAATTCTCAATGGGAAAAATATATATTTGCTTGTTTTTTTTTTTAATTTTTAGGACCAGCCAGGGGGGGCAACGGCCCCCCCTGCCTCCCCCTGGCTACGCCCATGGAGATAGGATATGAAAGAAAGATTGATTCTATTTAATTCTTCCTATTTAAATTCCTTTTATAGAATGACAGATTAAAATCTAAATAAACTAAGAAATAAATAAATAAATTTACGAAGCTTTAAAGTTATTTTAATAGAGTTGCTTAAAAAACTGTAGATGCTTAAATGAAAAATGGGTGAGGGGTAGCTCGCTGGTGTAGCGTGCTAGGGTGTCGGCTTCTACAAAGAAGATCCCAGTACAAATCCTCGCCGCGCGGGATTTTTTTCATTAAATAAAAATATTTATTTAACGAATCCTCAAGCAAGCACTCGATTGGAATATTGGATCTCACCACAATAGCCCCCAGGTAACTCTACGAGGAGAGAGAGTTACTGTGACATCCCGTCCTGTGGAAGGGACGTAAAGAAGATTTCCTCTCAGTGATGCATTCTTCGAAAGGAAAGGATACACGTCGATGCTGAGGGAATCTCTCCTCAAACTAGGACATCCTCCCTAACATAGAAGAGGTTGTATTAAAGGAATGGATCGAGAAATAAGGAATAGTTCACTATCTAGAAATGATGGCAGGATGAGGAACTAGAGATAGAAAATACTGTAACTTCACGGGGTGCTGGTAGATGGCTAAGGCCAGAGGCCGGTTGGGTTTGAGGTGTGTGTGCACGAAAGCACCTCAACGGGGGATTCCGATAGGAATTTCAAATAATAATGAAAAATCTGGTGTGATTGTCGCACAGCATACAACCTACCTTCGGTAATCAAAAGTTGTGTTCTGTGCTTGTCACTCATACCAGATTGTTTCTGTCGACATGTATTTAGTTTCCAACAGTACGTTACATTCGAATTTTTAACACGAATCCAATTCTTTATCTCTCTATATATTAACATATACCCTAGTATGGAGGTAAAAGAAAGTAAAAATGGAAAAGCAGACAGGGGAATAATATACTATTATCTTTTAAGAACTCAAGACCGAGATATATTCCTACTATGTTTTCTTATTGTTGTTGCACATTTATTTTTTATTATTCTCCATACTCAATTTTCTTTGTTAGGATTGTTTTTCCAAAGTATTCATCTCAAAAAGAATATAAGATCACTTGAAAACGATTCTTTTTATTTATAGTTTAGTTGGCTTTTAATAGTTGGATCGATAAAACCAACAAGAGAAGTCATGTTCAAACTGGGTCATTGTAGAAGAGTCTATTTTCACTACATGTAAAGTCGAAAGCCAAGATGACCGGCTTAATAATTGAAAACCATACTTGCTCCTTCTTCCTTCTACTTTATCTAATATTTATCCCGTGTTATTATGGACAATTCCTATGGGAACTCTGTTCCGCATGCTCAAGCCGATGGCCTAGGCCCTCTTGTCTTCATAATTCACCCTCGACGTTAACGTTACAGGCCAGTGAATAAGTTATCAGGTTAACGCTAATTGCATTTCCAGTCAGTCATTCGATTATGGAAATTCTGAAAAGACTCCACTGTGCTTCATATCATGCTAAATTAAATATTAAAAAAAAAAAAATGCTGGCTGTCTGAATGGAATTTCTTTTGAAATGTCAAATATACTTGATTTGGAATCAATAAAAAGGCATTAACTTTTTACCTTTTCAAACTTGTATTATTGTGCCATTGTAGTTAATCAAAAACAAGTAAAAGATAATTAACTAATTAATATTTATAGATTTTAACTTTGTTTGATTTATAATTTATAGCTAATTTTTTTTCCTTTCTCTTCTATAGCTTATAGGAGGAAGTCAGTCAGACACTCTAAACTCACTAAAGTATTTTTCAATTTGTAAAAACAGTATGTTTTAATTAGAATTGATGGATGCGCTTGCTGCTCCCGTACTTGCTCTTTTCCATCTTGCTATTATAAATTTTCTCATGTACTTTTCAAAAAATAGTATTCTGTTTCTCAGGCGTGATGATGGTCAACTGTCTCCAGTATTGAATTAAGTTAAGTTAATCCAACTCTCTCCAACTCTGAAAAAATATTCAATAAAAATCTGCCAGTTTTTAATTTAAAGTTTAGGTTTTAGAAGAATGTATATTAAACAAGTCAAATAAGTTTTATTCCATGACTGTTTCTCATTTAAACAATCTTTCTCTATCTCTCTCTCTCTAATATACACTTTTCTTTCCGTCTTTTTTTTTATAATTTATCAACTCATCCGTTTATTTAATTTACGTTTAGAGTCAAGATAAATTAAAATGCGTTAAATTTTATTAACCTTACCTAGGCTATATAAACATTCATCGTAAAATATAATTTTTCTTTATTTAAATTTCTTAATAAAATTGGAGAATTAAATAGTAAACAATTTATCTCGAAGCATAAGCTTATATATTCTCCATTCCCCTGTTACTGGGGAAAAAGTATTGCGATCGTCTAAAAAATTTGATGTCCTGATTTTGACAAAAAACACGTTTTAGGGCCAGAGAGTCTATAAAATGGCCGGTTTTTGAATAAAATTCTGGTCGGTGATCACCTTACTCCTTTTACTTTCTCTTACTTATATAATTTTGTTAAAATTTAGAAAGTAATTGCATGCATGTCAAAAATTTGATGTGATTTTGACCAAAACACACGTTTTGATTTATAAGTTCTCAGAGATGATTGTCTTTCTAGACACTCAGGGGCTCACTTCAAGTGCATTCGTGGATGGCGACCACGAATTACCCGAGCTAATCAATTAACCAATTATTTAGATTCCCTTTTAAAAAGTATATCAATAATATTTTGTGAAAACTGTTAGAAGTACACTTTGCTGATGTAATTCAGATTTTTATTTTTTTTTTCAAATTCTCTTTCCGGCTCGTCCTTCCATAGAGCCAATGTTAAATTCCTATGGGGATTTGTATGTTATATAATTACAATTCAAAAGGGGGTCGGTCCTCTTTGGAACTTTTTACACATTTAAAAATTTTTTTTTCCAATTATGAAATTTTGTATTTATTTAGGATTCCCTATTGTGTATAAAATATTGACACAAAAAATCTGTTGTGAACAGCACGGTGCACAACATTCTTTTATCGAAGGGTAAGAGAAAGTTGTGTGCTGTGCGCCAGTCACACCATATTTTTTTTCATATCAAGCGTCAGACCGTTAGACGCTTGCTTTTCTCTCAGTCTCATTTTTGTATAAATTAATTTTTCCTACCTACATAGGGATAAGGCCAAGATTGAAGAAGATTGTCTTTCTAGTTTACAGTACTAGACTTATATAGGCCAATTAATGAAATCAGTGGATGTTTTTTTATAAACAGAAGAAGGAGCAAGTACAGCCAAAAATAAAAAAGCCTCCATTTTTTACAATCGAATGAGACGTTTCGGGTTAATTTTATCGACTAATCTTCAGGTTTTCAAAATTCAAATGTCCCGGAATTGGTCGTATGGGTTATACATGTAAATTTATGTATCATATAGCCTACTGAGATTCATAGTCGCGAAATTTAATTCCATAGTGGTTGAATTTCGGACTTTCTCCACTATTATTCCCAGCAGGCGATATATTCACCATCTTTGAAACATAAATTTACATGTATTACTCATAAGACCAACTTCGGGACATTAACAATTTTGAAAGACTGAAGATGGGTCAATAAAATTAACACGAAACGTATCATTGAATTGTAAATAAAAGAAAGTAAAAAAATCTGATGCTTTTTATTTTTGACTGCACCTTCTTCTTCTCCTGTTTATAGTAAATATAGACCAGTTCTACTAGTACATTTTTTTGAAATAATAATTTTATAATAACACTTATAAACCTAATCTTATATTGTTACTGTATTTAAAAAAAATATTTTTCATTAATATTAAAAAAAACTTCTCTCGATTGAATTATAAAATTTAAAGTAGAGATCTATGTATTTTTTTTCTTATTAAAAAATGGAGAATAAAACATAGCTGACCTAGATTCGGTCCGCCCATTGCAAACGAAACGACACAAAAGGCAGCAGCCAACAAAAAAACATAATGCAAAGTGAGATAAAGAAGAGGATGAGGAAACTGAGGGTTCGTAGATTTAGGGGTTTGAGTTTAGGGTTCCCATTTTTTTGGGACACGCGCCAACCCCAACTTGGTAGTGGGGTGACACAAAAGCCAACAACCTCCACCCCAAGCTGAGAGTTCGACAACACGAATTGCCCTGTCTTTTCTTCCTCGACTAGCAACAAAATCCTTTTTTTCTTCTCTCTTGTTCTTTTTATACATCTATATTAGAAGAGAAATAATAAATGAATGAAAGATGATTTAACATATCCTTTACAAAAAACATATGAAATAGACTAATAGTTAACTTGGTTAGTTAAGTTTAAAAAAAAAAATTTGAGAAATTGTCTTTTTCATCTCAATTGTGGATTACTAAATATGTATTTTATTTATAAATAAAAAATTTTTTAAAGACATGGTTAATTTGTCATTTTTTCAGACTTACTGACCCCATTTTCCTCTGGGAATGTCCCAGACACTATTTATTATATTGATCAATTATTATGAGCATGATATGCATCATTTGGTCTATATATCACTTCAGGACCGTAATCAAGTAATCTTTCGGGGAGAGCTTTTTTTGGACTTTTTGGATGATCAACCCCTTCCCCTCCATTTTGTTTGGAACGAAGTTTTTTTTTTCCCACACACTCCCGCCCCCACTCCCCCCACTCCCGCCCCACACACACATACACACAGTTTTTTTCGACAATTCAGACTTTACGACACTTAATATTTTATTAATATATCTATTGGGGGTCCAGGCATATTTATTTTAACCATTTGGTATTTGGTAAGTGGCTTAAATAAAATCGTCGGACTGCCTGGGATCCTAACCCGCGTCCTTGGTATAAAAGGCCAGCACGTTAGCAAGTGGCTTAAATAAAATCGTCGGACTGCCTGGGATCCTAACCCGCGTCATTGGTATAAAAGGCCAGCACGTTAGCAACTACAAGGCCCGAGGGCCTCTCTATATTTCTAAATTAATAAATTTTGAAGAATACAATTTTTACTTTCTCTTACCTCTATATATGTTAATATATAGAGCGAGAGGAAGTATTAGTTTCATGTCAAAAATTCGATTCGAGATTTTGAGGTCCCCTGAATCCAAGTGGTTTTTGCAACATGATCTGTCTGTGTGTCTGTGTTCGATTTTATGCATGAAGGTTATGAGCTATAAGGATGAAATTTTATATTTAAGTTAGACACCCCCTGGAGCGTGAAAATGAACTTTTAATCAAAATCGGTCAAATTGTACTAGTACTTTACTGATGTACTTTTTCACTTTTTTTTATTTTGAGACTGTGTGAATGTGTGAGTGTGAGTGTGAATGAGAAAAAAGTGTGAGTGTTAAATAAAAAATTTACACCTTGAATCCTAAAATACCGGTCGATTACCGAAGGTAAGAGAAAGTTGTGTGCTGTTTTTGTCACACCAGATTTTTTAAAATTCCCTATAGCATATAGTAATTCACCATTTTTATTATTTTGAAATTTTCAAGGATAAATACTTTGTGATCAGTCTATTTAAGCAAGTTTTTTATAGAGAACTAAACTTTCTCAATTTGATCAATTATTTTTGGTAAAGTAGAAAAGCCAAAACCCGACTGTACCTTCTAAATTTCTCTTTTTCTTTAATTATTAAACATAAAGTAGAAAACTTTTCAATTAAAACTTTTATAAGCTACTGTACTAAAAGTTATATTAAATATCAAAAAGTTTTTTTTTAACCTTTATAATATAACTATAGTTTAGTATATTAACGTTCTTTTTTTTTTCTTGTTTCAGGTAAGCATTGAATTTAATTCTACTCTTCTCGTTGAGTACTCAGGGGTGAGTTTTATTTACTAATAATAATTAAGCATACAAACTTCTTGCTCATTATATGATAATTATGCGCATATGTAATATTTCATTGAAGAAGGGGGGGGGGGGATGTTTTGTATAAATAAACTTGGTTTCAGTGTCATTTTCACTAATATTTTCTTGAGTAGTTTGTGTTCTTTCTCTCTGGTTGTTGTGACTATCTTAGAAGAGTCTTCACTTTTTATTTATTTAATTAAATGTAAAAATCTTGTAAAACCATTCTATGAAAAGCTCATTCTTTTGTTCCATTCCGTCTTTATTTTTTCCAACTTTTTAATTGGCACTCGAAATCTCATTAATTTCTATTATTATCTGCGATTCTTTCAACATTCGATAGTACTTAACATTGTGGCACAAGGGTATTTTCAATTGCTTGCTTGACAGATGGCATGGCATCCACTTGAAACTCCCAAGAAGGCTACTCAAATACATACTCGGAGTTTTTGAATTTTTTATTTAAAGAATTTCCAAGCGGGGTGCCATCGACGACATATGCGCTGATTGGCAATGCTTGATAGTAATTTATTAGTTTTTTTTTCTAGACCTTCTATTTTAAATTCATCATGTCCATCACATGAAAGTATCATATATTAAAAACTGAAAGACTAACGCATTCTATAAAAAATTTTCAAATTTTTGATGATTATTTAGTAATCTTACAGACCTATTGATATAATAAAAATTTTAAAATAAATAATAAAATGATATATAAATTGTAAAACATCAGACCATTAAGGGGGGGGGGGGGCTCAAGGGGCGGCATCAATATTTTTTTATTACATAAACTATTTTTTTTTTATATAATATATTCAGAAACTAGATTTTCTCCCTAGTAAAATGATATATATATATATATATATATATATATATATATATATATAATTATAATATGTAAAACATCGGACCATTAGGGAGGGGGACTCTAGGGGGGGGGCACCAATATTTTTTTTATATATTCAGAAACTAGACTTCCTACCGAGTAAAATGATATATAATATTATAAACATCGGACCATTAGGGAGGGGGGCAATATTTTTTTCTTGAAGGCTAGTGGTGGCAAAAATGGCTGGTGGCCTAATGCTATCAAGTCTTTTAAATAAATAAATAAATAGTGGGTGGGCAAAGTTGTGCGCTCGGCTTAGTCCGACCCTTTGTTGTATTATCCAAATCTTCTAAAGCTAGAAAATTTATTTTAAAAATTAATTACGCATAGATTTATTAAAATAATATGATAAGATTAAAGAATAACAAAAGTTCTAAAGCTCTTGATATAATATTTTGTTACCTTTGAAAGCTTATCTAAAATATATTGGAACGTTAATAGAATAGTAAAATTCCCTCCGCGATATAAAGATTTATTTATAATTGATAAATTCCCTTCAATTAGATTAACGATTTATTATTCCTACTCCAGGTAGCCATATCTTAATCTTTTTACAGTTTATTTAACATTTTTTAACAGCATAATTATAAAACATCTTGAAATCGAATAAAATTGTAGCCATATAATTAATGTCAATTCAAAATTGTAGCTTACTTGAATTAGATTTCATCTCAAATATATTTTTTATAAGTAAATGTCCAGAATTTTAACCTAACGACTACCGATATTTCTTGACTCCAATGAAATACTAATAAATATATATATAAAAGTGTAAAATGACTGTTATATATTAATCGTAAGGAAGGTAAATGCGCAGCCAGGACAATACAAAATTATTTAAATTCTTTTGGTCGACGTTTCGGACGCCAATCGCGTCCTTCTTCGTGACCAAAGGTTGTAACAACTTCGGTCCCGAAGAAGAATGCGATTGGCGTCCGAAACGTCGACCAAAAGAATTTGAATAATTTTGTATTCTCCTGGCTGCGCATTTACTTTCCTTACGATAAATAGATATACTCTGACAATTTTAGGACTGAGATTTTAACCAAAAATTTGATAAATATTCAATTTTACAAATAAAAAAAAAATTATATCAATATTTTAATTAACTTTTCAATTTTGTATTGAAGAACTAAGTTGTTTGTATTTTGTATTTACTAATACAGGGCCTGTCCGTTATGGCGTTTTTATAATTTCTCTGAGCCTGCCCCGTAGGGACCACAATTTCTAGAAAGATAATCAATTATATAAAACGATTCAAAAACACAATAAGGTTTTATGTATCCAAACTATGTATAAAACTTCTACATTTTTATTCAACAATAACTATATTATTTGAACAAATTCATTTCTTCATGATAAAGTATTATTACATTATATTTTGTTTTCTTTAAATTCTAATATCTTTCATTAAATTTTTCCACCCTCATCATTTATTCCTCTTTTATATCGTTTAAACCGTTGAGATTTAATTTTTTTTTCCACCGAGTTCTCTCTTTCATCTTTTAAAATCTTAAGAGAGACAAACAAGAAGCAGTATTCATATTTTTTTTTCTTCTCTCATTCCTCTTCCTTAAAGCGAGATTACACTTTTTGGCTTTCGGCTCCCATGTAACTTCTTACTAACCGGTTTGCCACATCGCATAAGAAAAAGATGCCACGATTATTTTAAATATCTTTCTTAATTTGATATCTAAAGGAAAAAAAAAACAGGTTACCATTTCAATAATCTAAAAATTGGATGGAATTCTCAAAGGGGTTTTTTGCGATCCCTAATTCTGATTTTTTTATTCATTAATAGATTTTCAAAAAAAAAATCATCCCTTTGTTTTGTTAGTTAATCATTAGATGATGCAAAATTCCCGTTGTTGTTAACGTTTGTTATCTTTTCGGTTGATTAAAATGTTTATATGATCGTTTAATGCAGGGGTTCGAAACTAGCAGTTTTTATTGGCCTGGTCAACATACTAATTTATCTCTCATTTTGGTATATTATGAATATCACCGAGAATGAAAAATATCAAATCAACGTAGAGAAAAAAAAAATTATATTTTAAACTAGTTTGTAATTGGGAAAAATCTGGTGTGATTGTCACACAGTACACAACTTTCTCTTACCTTCGGTAATGGAAAGTTGTGTTCTGTGCTTCTCTCACCAGATTTTTTGTGTCTACATATATTTAGTTCCCGACAGTACGGTATATTTGAATTCAAGATGTAATAAAAATTTACAAATATGAGAAAATATTTATATTTTGTTACCATGGCAACCATTTCTCAGATCTTTCTTATGAAGTACAAGAGTAAAGTGGTCTACAGAAGATTTCAATGCCAAAATGAGAATATAAATTTCAAAGAGCATCAAAAAATAATTGATTTTTGATTTTTAATCAAAAACGTTGGAGCGAATTTTGAGAAAATCGAAAAAAAAACTGAAAAAGTGCATCAGTAAAGTACTAGTACTCTTTGGTCGATTTTGATTAAAAGCTTATTTTCACGCCCTAGGGGGGTGCCTAACTTATATAAAATTTCAACCTCTTAGCTCAATTCCTTCATGCATGCCCTAAATTCAACACACACACAAACACCGACAGACCATGTCACGAAAATCACTTTTTTGCATTCACGGGCCTCAAAACGTGTATATCCATCAAAATCTCGACATCTAATTTTAGACATGATTCCAATATTTTCTCTCCATATATATTAACATATATAGAGATAAGAGAAAGTAAAAGATAATTATGAAGTATTTGGCCAAAATATTTGTTCTTCTTTTGCTGTTCAGTTTAGTTTTTCTTGGTTAAAATTTGGATGAAACAATTAAAGAATGTTGAAATTTATTTTTCCATTCAAATATTTAATGTTTCAAAATAAAAGTAAACTTCATTCGTTTTGAATTCTAATTAGTGTAGTCTTTTTTGATTAGAAAATTTTTCTTAACTTCTTAATAGGGTGTAAAAAAGAGTGCCATCCCTAATTTTAGAAGATCATAAATTAGATACTTAACTCTAGTTCTTGGGCATTCTCAAAGGAAAGGGAGAAAATGTCAAATTGTATTTAACTTTTTAAATTTAAAAACCTTGAGTTGCATCATGCAAGAGTCGCATTGCTAACACTAATAGATTATTTTTTAATTGCTTCTGAGCTCCTTTATAACAAACGACAGGTGTTAAATCCCCCTAGAAATTAGCTAGGTTCGGAGATCAGATCCAATTATTTGAAAAATTCTTTAATTGTTCACATATTTTCTTTGGCATTTGCAATTTCATCCAAAAAGCAAAAGATAAACAACAGTTTTAATTAATCCAAATTATAACGAGAGAAAGTAAAAACAAATTAGAACTGCTATTGAGGGAAAAAAAATTATAGAGAAAATGCAAATTCATTTGATTTTGAACTAAAGCTGAAATAAGCAATTTTTTTTTTTTTTTAAACGTCTAATCGCGCAATCCTAATATTACAATCGAACGAGATAATAACTAAATCATTTCTTATCTCATATTTTCTTTATCTTATCATTAAACATAATGAGAACGTAAAATTTATCATTTGAATTAATTTCTCAATGATAATTTTATAAAAAATAAATAAATAAAAGAATAATAAAAATGTTCTTCAAATAAGAACTTAAGAAGACTTGGAAAGTTTAGTAGTAGAAAAACTTCTAATTCTTTAAGAACTCGGCCAATTGAGTTTCTCTCATAGGCCTATATAAATTTATCGTTATCACCTTTTATAGTCGAAAAAAGTTGGCAGGCTAGCTTATAAAATTTATATAAATTTTATCGCTAACTTGTTTCAAGTCCAAACCTAAAAAACTTCTTAACTAACATACTGAACGGATTGTCATGAAATTTGCTCCAGGTCTATCGGATAGGACTATCGTCCTAATTATTATAATCTTGTTTCAAACGATTTGGTTCAGTGGAAACTGAGAAACCCGAGATTCGCGATAATAATTTACCGCCAATTTTTACCGCCCCATGCGGTCAGATTCACTTCTAGTTTTAATACCTTCTTAACCCCACTTAGAAATTTGTCAAACCTCATCCTAATCCGATGAATAGTTTCAGAGCATAAGCAAAAAAGCACATCACATCCATACTACATACACACATATAAACGTATACACATTAACATTTTTTGCATTTCTGGGGTCGTTATGACCTGAACCGTAAATATAATTATATATAAAAAATCCGGGGGTTAAATTTTATTAGATAATCTTCTATCCTCGCTTTATTCCCACGGTTCGCGGTCGGCGGACGTCACTCTTTCCCTCCAATTCCTCCTATCATGTGTTTTTGCTACCGAGAAGAATAGAACAGGCCGGCCCGTAGCACGGTCTGACGCCTGAATTTTTTTTACGATCATAATACTTTCCCCTTTTATTATATTACATATAATATATTGACGAGTAATTAAAATCTTTAGCATTTTTCGATTCGATAGAGGCTGATTTCCTTTCCTGTCACATTTTGAAGTTAATATTAATATCCATTATTATTACTGCATAGGAAAGTCTCGAGTCTTTCAATCTAAAAACAAACAAAAAAAAAAATAACCGAAAAGATATAATAATCATGGGCTCTTCTTGTTTTGCTTCACTGTCAAAATGTCCACGAAGAAGCTGTCTATCAACTGCAATCTCATGTCATATCTAAGAAAATGGATATGTTCCATAGCCATTGTCCCTACATACTTATCCTTTACAGATCTTAGTCATGGAGTCAAAGAGTTGGTGGAGATATTAGAGATATATTAGAGATGATGTCCGCCCGCACACACGGACATGATGGACATGCACTCTCCCTCTCTCTCTAATCACTATTATTATATTAAACATATTAGTAAAATAATTATCCGTATTATTTTGTAATATACTTTCTTTTCCAAAAACCTTAACGATGATTTTGGCATTCAATTTGTATTAAAAGACCGATGGGAACACCACAAAAAATAATAAATAATGATTGAAAAATATATGATCTCTATTATTAATAGAGTCAATGAAGGTAAAATGAGCCGCACACGTGCTGGTAATATGATCCTCTGAAACTGAAGAGAATTTCTATATGTTTTCTAACTATATTTGATTACATGGTCTTTGCGTTATCTGAGACTATTTAGACCCCGTCCCTATTTTTATAATATTAATTGATAGCCAATATAATTTAGAAAAATTTCAGGAAAGCGAAGTATTTACACTACCTCTGTACTTCAACCCAGGGGCGAGTCAATAATTAATATAAACTCCGAGGCGTAGCGAATCCCTGAGGGCAGAAGGGTGGGGGGGGGGGGGGTTAATTTGCTATTATATACTAGTCGCAATTTTTTTAGCCAACCTATTGAAAAAATATAAAATAAATCTAACCTGGGATCTTTTGTGTCCCATCGGCGCCAAAAGCTTGAACCTATTTTATATTTACATTTTTTTTTATTGACATTTGTAGGAATCTTGTTTTTCTTTTTCTTTTTTTTTTCAAAATTAATGAAATGACTACTAACGGTTGACGTATTTACTCCAAAAGTTGATAAAAATATACTGTAAGATAATCACGCATTTGTAGACGACCAAGTCTGGATGAACTCCTTCCCTAATATTAATATTGATATATAGTCCATCTGTGTTGATTTTGGCAATTTCTAACAATGATCGAAACTAAAACGTCCACCTAATTAATTGAAATTAAGGAAATAATGCTGACTGCTAGTTTCTGTCTTCCTATCAGCTTTAATGGGATTAATAGCAAATGTAGAGGGTCAATTACTGTAACTCCCCCTTCATCAGACAGATAAAATTTGAGAATGAAAATCAAAGAGTGAGTAAAAAAATATTTAGAAATACAGTACAATATATTTAGAAATTCGCAAATCTTTTTTGTTGTATTTTTTATGATGAGACAAACGACACCAATTCTTCTATTTCAAATGATATTCTTCTCGTTAGAATTAGGGTGAAATTATTTATAAAGGCTACAAAAATGAAATTCATTTTAAATAGGTATTGATTGATTTTTCATTATAATGATCCCAGCCAAAAAAAAATCAAAAGATAAAACGAACGACATTTTATTTAATCTACAAAATCAAATTTATTTTCCTGCTCTGATAATGATTTATTCCCGTTTGGCAAGGTAAACACTGCTATACACATACATAGACAATCCCAGCCGTTAGATGAGTGCAAGAGGCAAGGCATGGACGGATGGCCTGGCTGCTGTCCGGCCTTGACCGACAGTCATTGCCCAAGAATCTATTAGCCTTCTTCGATTGACGTAACCATTAAGCCACTACCACCACCACCACTACCATCACCACCGTTGATTATTAGGACCTCTCTTCACGTGGGCCCACAACCACGCCTTGATTAACGCCCTCCGGCTCTGGTTAATTCCTAAGATTTCACCTTGAATGTTACAAACATTTTTTTAGACGAAGAAGGAAGAAGAGATAAAAAAAAAAAAACTGTAAGATTTATTTTTAATCCATCTGTTATCTCATCTTCCTCCTGCATCAATCATCGGAATTCTTTTCTAGGAGGCAGGAAAAATATTTTGGTTCGTTTGTCAAAACAAAGGAGAGATTATCAAACATATCATCCTCTTTAAAGTGTAATTTTTTAATTTTAAATAACTGATTTATTAGAGGAATCCACCTTGTTCAACTTCTATTGAGTCTTTCCGACAATATCAAAGTTTTTAACTTTCTCTTACCTATAAATGTATATATAAAGAGAGAAAGTATTGGGTTAATGTCGAGGTTTTGATTAATATTTAAATTTTAATGATCCCTGAATCAAAAAAAGTTTTTTTTCGCAATCATGGTCTGTCTGCTGTCTGTGTATGTTCAATTTAAAGCTTGAAGCAATTGAGCTACGGGGCTGAAATTTTATATTTAAATTCGACACCCCCCTGAGGCGTGAAAATAAGCTTTTAATCAAAATCGGCGAAAAAGTACTAGTACTTTACTTTTTCCAGTTTTTTTTTCGATTCGCTCTGACGATTTTGATTAAAATTCAAAAAATTCAATTATTTTTTTGAGACTCTTTAAAACATATATTCTCATTTTTTCCTCAAAATTGTTTGAAACACCATTTTTCTCTCGTACTTAAATTCTTTCCCATCATCACTCTTTCCCATGTTTATAATTTTTAAATGCTTTTATTACATCTTGAATTTTAATATAAATTTATTTGCCTATCGGCAGAAACTAAACATATGACGATCCGAAAAATCTAGTGTGACAAGCACAGAACACAACTTTCTATTACTAAAGGTAAGAGAAAGTTTTGTGCTGTGCGACCAGATTTTTTTTAACCCTTTTCGACTACAGAGGCTATTTAGGGGTGATAAATTTATTAATTTATTGAAAATACATAGTATCGATGGTTACCGGGGGTACTCTTATTGCCCGGAGTCACCAATCTCGAGCTTTGGCAGTGCTTGGTATCACTTAACCGCAACGATTGAGGTAACTGTTGCTCTTCTCCGTTGCCAGGCTCCCGGCCACCAGATCTTTAAAAATTATTGCAGTACTGAACGTCCAGTTTAGTTTATGTGAAGATCTGATGGCCGGTAAATCGGAGTAATATTATATTTTTAAATGTCTACTAAATAATGGAAAAATAACAACACTTTTCATACATATTTTTCAAAGATTCATGCCACCTTTGGATTTTATTCCTTTCTGCTCTTTTAACCTTGGAAACAATATATATTTAATATCTATTCGTGTGACGATCATCTGGAATATTTTTCCATTATACTAAATATCAATTTTAAAGGACGGAGTTATCTTTCGTGAAGATTATAACTCTCAATCATTATCTTTATTCTCTAAGAGTAAAAAAAAAGTTAGCTTTTTTTTTCTTTTGAAAAATGAGTTCACATCATTTTCTTTAAAAATTTAAAATCATATTGCAATATTTCTCACTTTAGATTGTCGTTAAAAGATTGTGAAAACATCTTTTATTCTTAGCTATCTACGTCAGGTAGAGAATGTTTGAATTGATTGTGAAATTAACATTTTTATTTGTTACCTGCTCGATACCCTTTTTCAAATAAAAAATATTTATAATCTGCTTTCATATTTTTCGAATACTGATTTAAAACTGATTATACGGCACATTTTATATTAATTATTTATTAAAAAAATATAAATACTGGACAACGTTTCTCTCATAATAATAATAATTCAAACCACAAAAGCTTTAATAAACACATTCCTGATTATACAGGTTTCTTCATTTCAAATTTATCATATATTTCAAACAATAATTAAAAGAATACAAAAAAATAAATAAGAATTGGTCATTTACACTCTATTTAAAATTTCTTTGGTACTGAGCTCTCAGTGACTTAATTTTTTTAAACCAAACTGCGGAATATAAAAAAAAATAATTATGTTGAAAAATAAATTATAAGCTACTTATTACGGCAGAAAAAAATTATACCTATTACAGATATTCTTAATTCTCAGAACGAATGGATTCAAGTCTAAATTTATTGAAATATTTAATTACATCGTGTATGATATTTAATGTTTATGGAAATTTGTTCCCATACAACATTAATAAATCTTTCTATTTTATATTTTAATAAACAAACTAATTTCAAACTTTTATTACTCATTTTCGTATTGTTCTCACATTCCTCTAAAGGACGTTTCTCTTTTTTTTTTAATTCCCCATCCTCATTTGCTGGACCGTATAAAAAAAAAAAAACTTTTATACGTTGTCACGCAACTCATGACATTTATGGAATATTGAAGATGTATGTAAAATAAACGCGTATATTTTATCTGCGTGAGCCAATCCACGTGTCCGGGTCGACACACTCTTTTATTAGACCAGGCAAGAGTTGTCATTATTTGCACTCTCTGCACACTGTACATGTTTCCTTTGCCAATAAGTTTGTTTGGATGCCTCTTTTTAAGGTGTGTACAAGACTAGAATTTGCAACTGAATGTTGGGGAATCCCCAACTATTTGCTTTCTATATACATAGATAAATCGTATGAAATTTTGATAAAACTCAAGGTCTATGTTATTTGTGTCTTCCAGTTGACCAATCCGTAAATTAAGTGACTTTAGGAAAAATAAATATTATTCAATTTTTATTATATAATTACTTTTTCACGAATTCTTTATTTAATTAATAAATAAGTCAATATTTATTTCAAATGCTATGAGTGGAGAAACTTTTGACCGCTAATATTTTCCTTGCATTTAGTTTCAATACAAGCGTTCTCAAAGAATTACTTTCTCTTACCTATATATGCATATATGGCCATTTCTCTACTAATTGGAAAATCGCTGTCCCATTCAAATATTATATAATACATCTTATTATTATTGAAAAATATGTATTTGTAAAGACAATATATTAGCTATTTTTGGCACGCCATAGCTTATATTGTTGTAATATTGAATGAATTTGCAATATTCAATAAACAAAAACACCTCAATGCACAGTCCCCTGTCGTGTCCCATTTCTAAAATTATAATCTGTGACAAATATTTTTTTTTTAGTATTTTTATTTTCTGATAAATACTGTATAATCATTAATACTTGAATACACAGTTGGCATCTTTATAAAATACAATATACATATGTTTGAAATAACAATTAAATTTAAAAAACAGTAGTCGAATGTCCTCACTTTTTTTGAACAGTCCCCTGTTACAATTTGAAAATTGCACTGACATCACGCTATGCATCGGGGTAATCGTCTTATCGTGAAATGGAATGCAATTCAGTATGAAGTTCGTTCGGTTTGCAGAGTTAAGTGTGATGACGCCATTTTGTCACTGCGTTTGTAAGAGAATCACGGGTCTCGGAAATTAGTTTTTTAATATTTATCAGTTCCCTGGCAAGCATTATTTTAATTGTTATAGGTGTTAAAAGTGTACTGTATTTTTTAAATAATTAACGAGTATGTTATCACGTCTGCCTTTTCAATTTAAATAGATTTAAAAGGATTTAATGGCTTAAATAAGAATGCCTGGACCCCCAATTGATATATTTACAAATAATGGGTATCGTTTAAAGTCTTAAATTGCCTATGTTGCCGAAAAGACTGTGAGTATGGATGTGTGAATGTGAGTGTGAATGGAAAAAAAGTGTGAGTGTTTTTATAAAAAAAAAAAATGTACCGTACTGTCGGAAACTAAATATATGTCGACACAAATAATCTGGAGTGACAAACACAGAACACAACTTTCGATTACCGAAGGTAAGGGAAAGTTGTGTGCTTCCTTACCTTCGGTAATCGAAAGTTGTGTGCTGTGTACGACCAGTCACACCAGATTTTTTATTTGACTTTCAAAACATAATTAGAAAGATTAAGATTAGGCAAATGAAAAAATATTCTGAGATTATTTTGTGTTAACCAATCGATTGACTGGAACCATTGGGCGTTGTTTGAAAACCACCAACAAAGCTCTATCTATTAATGATAAAAATTTTAAAATTCATGAATTTCATTCAAATAATTAATTTTTTTAATAAAATATTCTTTTGTATTTGCTGTTAATAAAGTATTATTATAATATTTTATAACATTTTGTTTCGGTTTAAATATAAACAAAAATGAAGGTCAATGAAATGATGAAATTTTTGTCTGCATGTTTAACATGCATGCATTCGCCTTCGCCTTCGCGCTCTTCCAACCTAATCGGAGAGAAACTTTCACTCTTCGCTTTGTTTATAATATCATCTTCATAATAATTTAGAAGAATCATTATTTATTTGTGTAATTGTCAAATTTTGTTTTTATCTCAACCATACATTCTTTAAATATTTCACATTAAGCTGATGTACAGGTTTTTGTCCTTGGAATAAAAAAAAACCGGTTGTCAGAAATTTTAAGTTTTACCAAAAATAAAAATAATTACTTTTAATAAAAAAAAAAATTTAATCAACATTTCTTCCAATTAAATATATTATTATAAATTATGTATTTAGTTTAAAGATATGGAAAAATTCTAATTTCTCATTTAAGAAAAAAAACAAACATATTATATGGCGTCCGGTCTCGGAATTCCAACGAGATTTAGAGAGGCAGGATAAGCTTGTGCTCAATCGTTATTTTGTACATTTAGGCATATAGTTTTATTGAACTCTCATCTAATGGACCAAGGCTGTTTTCCAAAACTGCACACTTTCCTCTATCATCAATCTTTTCTACAGTCCCGTTCATATTTAGGACAGATGGCATCAACCCTTGGCTTAAACTAAATTTTAGGGTGAATATCATGTAAGGGTAGTAAATGAATGCACTTGCATTTCATATGACGTCATATCGAGCAAAGAAGGGAGTTCACTTATTGGAAAACAGTCAAGAAACTGTTAGACCTAAGAAATTCGTGTTCATTCATAAAAAAAGCAAGTAATTTGGGACCCTATAAATATATAAATTAAATTCAGGACGAATTTTATTATTTTTATTCCTTTAAACCGGTGGTTCCCAAACTACGCCCAAACTGGTGGGATGCAAAAAGTGAGTCAATACAAGGAAATAGTGTTTAATTTGTAGTGAAATTCACATTTCCTGTGAGAGAAATTGTAACTTCAACCAGGGGCGTATATAAGGGTAGGGGGCCGAGGCCCCCCCCCCCCCCCCCGAAATGTCTGATTGGCCCCAAAGCGCAAAAAAATATAGTTCCGCAAAATTTTTTTTCCCCGCACGGGGTTTCTTCCGCGGGACGGCAAAAATTTTCTGTCTCTAAAAAAAAGATAAAATAATTTTTACCGCCGGGAAAGAAATTTTTCCTCAGGATGAAAAACTTTGGTTCCGCAAAAGAAAAAATGTTCCGCATAAAATTTCGTGTGAAAAAAAATTTAGTTTTAAAAAAAGTTAGCGATAAAATAAAAACAAAATTTTTGAGTTCAGCCCCCCCCCCCCCCCGAAAAAATTCTATATACGCCCCTGACTTCAACAATTAATAACTCACAAAGCTATAGGACTTTTGGGACGAAAATAATTTTCCTGTAATCCCTAGGTCTTCTTTAAGCATATAATACAGACAGGCGGACATTAGCGAATCTTTACTTACATGCCTATAGATAATGAAATAAAAAACCCGAAAAAGTTTCTTATAGAAATAAAATGTCCACATATTCTACAATTACCGAAGTTAAGATAAATTTGTGTGCTGTGCGACTATCACACCAGATTTTTAAATTAAAATGCTATTCCTTCAAATTCCCCATTTAAAATTCCTATATTTAATTTTTATTTCTACCCTATATATAAATATATAGAGAGAGAAATATTGCGATCATGTCAAATATTCGATGTCCAGATTTTATGGATATAATGTTTGGCCCCTGAGTCCAAAAAATGGTCCCCAAATTTCTTTTTGTGTGTGTGTGTGTGTGTGTGTGTGTGTGTGTGTGTGGACCCATTTTTTTAGCATGAAGGAATTGAGCTACCGGATTGAAATTTTATATTTAACTTAGGTACCTTTGAAGAATCTCAAAATAAGCTTTTGAACAAAATCGGCCAAAAAGTACTAGTACTTTACTGATGTACTTTTTCAGTTTTTTTGATTTTCTCAAAATTCCCTCCAAGGATTTTTTTTAAATTCATAAATCAACTATTTTTTAGATGCTCTTTAAAATGTATATTCTCATTTTGCCGTTGAAATCTTCTGAAGACCACTTTACTCTTGTTCTTCATAGGAAAGATAGAAATGGTTGCCATGGTAACCGAATTTAAATCTTTTTCTTTTTATTAGATTAAAAATCAATTATTATTTAAATTCCCATTTATTTTTATTTTATTTGTGTCTTTAATTGTTTCAAAGAAAACATATATGTCTCTCTCTCACTTGCAAACATTATCGTCTCTCTCTACTCTTTTTAAATTCCCTTTCCACCTTATCTTCGCATAGAAACAATGTTAATTTCCTATAGGGATTTGTATGTTAATTTCGATTCAAAAGGGGGTCCCCTTTGGAACTTTTTACGCATTTAAAATTTTTTTTCCAATTCTTATGAAATTTTGTATTTATTTACGAATCTATATTGTGTATAAAATGTCCAAATATGAGATTAAAATTTTGAAAAATAACCATAGTTTATTTGAAGCAGTCAACATTTAAAATGCAAGTTTGAAACTAAGGTGCTATCGGAAACTAAATATATCTCGACACAAAAAATCTGGTGTGACCAGCACGGTGCGCAACTTTCTCTTACCGAAGGGTAAGAGAAAGTTGTGTGCTGTGCGCAGTCACACCAGATTTTTAATAATATATATTCTTTCTTTCTATTTTTGATGTATATTCTTTCTAATTGAAATAATTTGGATCGTTGCCAATTATCTATTAGTACAGGCTTGGGTCCCCACCCCCTCTTCCCTCCCTCGGAGGCGCTGGCCAATCGCTGTCAACCTCATAGGTGTATGAGAGCCTGGAATTCGAGTCTACATGCTTTTTCAATTGAAAAATTTGCTTTATATTAAATAGGAAGATCAAAGAGAGTTCAGTAGTAGGGGAGCTGTGATAAGTGAAGCACCTTCCGTGTTAAAAATCTCAACCTTCATTTGGAACATGGCGTTGCGTGGGTTAGACGTGCCTCTCCTGGGCTCCTGCAAAAGATTCGCGTTTCCTCTAAACTTGAGCGGCATTTGAGGTAAATTTCATCTCTCCTCGTTCATTAATACTTGGTTTATTATTTTAAATATTAGAAATATAGATGCCTCCATAAAAAATTATTATTTATTATATTACCAGGTTATAAACGTAATAGTAATTTTATAAAAATGTTATTCAAATGAATCAGTTTATGAATATAACAAAATATTTATATATGGAGGTGGTTCGAAACATCTTTCTATGCAATAAGTGCATTAAGTTGATAATAGGTATAAGTTGATATATAAGTAATTGATTTTGCAAGGGTCAGTATGCAAGTCTATACAAGTTTGTTGGGAGGGTTAATACAGTAGATACGTCCTACCTTTCCTTAGCCTAAGGCTTACAAACATGACTATAGGCTAATTTCCCAAAGCATAGGAATTTTCTTGTATTTTATATCTATATCTTTTTTCATTCAATTTGCTGACTTGTTTCTCGTATTTTTTCCTTTTCAACTTAACTACCTGCGTCGCCCGACTACGGTGAGACTCTAGTCAGGCAAATTTCGACTTCCTGGATCCCCTTAATTCGATATTTACTTACATTTTTTAATAGAGAGAGGATAATCAATTCATTTATATGCATATGGGATTCAACTCAAATTCTGATTAAATTTTTTTATCAGATCTAAATAAAATTCATAGGAATAATTAGTGAAAAGTACCTAACTGCGCAGGCCTCTTTCATTGATATTTAGTTTTTTCAAATAGAAAACCTCACATATAATACCTAGCAAGGCGCCCACTTGTGGCGGTCTCTATCTTAATCTATCTCTCAACATTTATTTCACTTTTTAAGTTGATTTTCTTCGGCTCTGAGGGGATGACGGCCATTATTGTCCCCTCGTCACCTTAGAGCTTAAACATATCTATACTCAATTGATGCTTTTATCTATTTAGATCTAATAAATAGACTTGAATTGTTTAGTCTTTCCGCATTATTATTCTAACGCTTAGATTTTTTACTTTCTCTTACCTATATATGTAATATATATACCAGGTAGAAAGAAAGTATTGGTTCCATGTCAAAAATCTGATGTTGAAACGTTTTGAGATCCCCTGACTAAAAAAAAGTAGTTTTCGTAACAAGGTTTGTTTGTGTATCTCTGTCTGTGAACAAAATATCTCAAGAACGAAAAGAGAGAGCTAGGAGGTTGAAATATTTTATTTAAGTTAGGTACTTCCCTGGGACGTAACAGGAAGCTTTTGAACAAAATCGGCCAAAAAGTACTAGTACTTTACTGATGAACTTTTTCATTTTTTTCAATTTTATCAAAGTTCGCCCCAACGATTTTGATTAAAATTCTTAAATCAATTATTTTCTTAAATTATTAAGTTCATTTTAAAATGTTCATTTTGCCCTTGAAAACTTTTGGAGCACACGTTCTTTACTCTTGTACTTTTTTATTTTCTTTTTTTTTAAACACTCACACTCACACACATATTCACACAGTCTTTTCGGCAACTCAGGCCATATAAGACTTTGACAATATCCGTTATTATTTAATACACATATTTGGGGTTCAGGCATTTTTATTTAAGCCATTTGGTATCCAAATGGCTTAAATAAAATCATGGGCTGCTTGGGGTCCGAACCCGCGACTTTAGGTATACGAGTTTAGCACGCTAACCCGTACGCCAAGTCCGAGGGCTACTCTTGTACTTCAATGGAAAGATAGAAGAATTAGTTGCCATGGTAACAAAATTTAAATATTTTCACATGTTTATATAATTTTACATGTTTAATTGCCACCGGGCTTGGTGTAGTAGGTAGCGTGCCTACCTCCTATACCAAACATCGCGGGTTCGGACCCTAGGCAGTCCGATGATTTTATTTAAGCCATTTGGATATCAAATGGCTTAAATAAGAATGCCTGAACCCCCAATAGATATCATAAATAATAACGGTTATCGTCGAAGTCTTAAATGGCCTAAGTTGCCGAAAAGACTGTATGAATGGGTATGTGAATGAAAAAAAAGTGTGTTAAAAAAATATATATATAATTCTAATATATCGGCGGAAACTAAATATATGTCGACACAAAAAATTTGATGTGACAAGCACAGAAAACAACTTACCAAAGGTAAGAGAAAATTGTGCGCTACGTGGCCAGTCACACCAGATTTTTTCTTTATAATTACATAAATGAGATAATGAAAATACTTAGAAATTATATCATCTTACTGAAAAGAATGAAGATCATATATCTCACTTATTTAACTCAATCTACTATTAAGACTTTCTCGTATTTTGTTTTTGAAATCTTATATTTTCCAAATCAAATACTTTGCAATCAAATGAAACAGGTGAGTGTGTGTGGCATTATATTTAAATCTATTCGAGGGGGGGCTTTGGGCTCCGTTTAAAACACCTGCTTTTCCTTCGCGGATATCATTCGCGTGGGCGAATCTCATCCTGTAAGCAGCTGCCTCTTGGGCCTTAATTAACCATTTGTGAACTGTACTTGTTTAATTATGCACGATTCTATTCAAAATGAATAGAACAATCTCTCGGTCTTAATCTCATCCGGTACCCCGGTACCTTGGCACACGCACAACAACAACTTGACATCCACCTGCTAGAAACATTACAAACATGTTGCCCTTCTTTTTTTTCTTCTTCTTCTTGAAGTGTTAAGAGACGGACGCGTGGGTTAGATTTTTCCTGTCCCAGGACATCCTTTTCTTCTTTTTTAATGTGTTTTGTATCGGTTGAGTGCACGCAGGTGACCATGCCATCCTGCTGCTTGTTTTATTATTATCTTTATGATTCTCAGATTAATTACTATATAAATTATATTTACCTCCCCCCATGGGTTTCATTTGTGGAAATTCTACACCTTATATTTTGGATTAATATAAACAAAGGTTTTATTTTATGTCCATAACAAATAAAAATTCTTATAAAATAGTTAAGATTTTTTAAAAATATTTTACCTCAGAGAGAAGTGACCAATATCTTTATTAGCAAAAATCTGGTGTGACTGGTCGCACAGCATATAACTTTTTCTTACCCATCTGCATGAGAAAATTGTGTACTGTACTTGTCACACCAGAATTTTTTGTGTCGAGATATATTTAGTTGCACTTAGCACGAAAAGAGCTAGGAGCTTTTTTCTCATTCCCACTCACACACATACACAGTCTTTTTGGCAACTTAGGCCATTTAAGACTTTAAACGATACTCGTATGTTTAATATATCTATTGGGGGTCCAAATGGCTTAAATAAAATCTTCGGACTGCCTGGGGTCCGAACCCGCGACTTTAGTTATACGAGGTTAGCACACTAACCCGTACACCAAGCCCCGAGGGCTTACCAGAATATAAATACAAATTTTTAAAATTTTATAATCAAAATATAAAATATAATTCCTGTTTTTCTCTCATTTTTATTTACTTGTATTTCTGCTACACATCAATCTTTTCTAACATTTTTCCTATATAATTAGACCTAGAGATAAATAAATAAAAAAAAATAAGAAAATATAATTCCCAAAAAAAAAAAAATATTTTTTCTCAAATCTCGGGGGAGGGGTAATACCCCCTTTTCTCCCTTCCCCCTTGTATCCGCCCTTGATAAAAATAATTAATTTAATCAAGAAAAATTTTAGAACGCCTGTCTTATAAAAAAAAACTACCAATGATGCTTGCCTATTGTGCGGGTTGCATATTTTTAGTTTATTACTTATAGAATCGGAACATATTGATTTATATATTTAAAATTTTCCTTTGTCAATTGATATTTAAGAATGTAAGATTCGATCTCTCGCTGGTGACATATTCGAAGCCAGTCTTTGTTTAATTATTCTCTGACAGTTTGTGGATAGTTTCAAACTCTTGAACGGAGGAATTTTCCTTAAAGATTGTGTTGTACAATAAACTTGTGCATAGTTATGTTTGTAAACTACATCTATAATATTTGAGTTTTTTCTTTTTTTTTAATTAAATAAAAATTTAAATAGAAGATTAACTGTTGACGTTTGTGCCCTCAAAATAAAATATCGATAATTTCAGTTTGCTATTGAAATTTATTCAAATGTATAAATAGATATGTTTAAAATTTTCTTTCAAATACATTCTACTAATTATAAAATTATTTAACAAATTCAAACATACTCTACCAGAACATAGTAAATGGATACAGGAGGCTGTAATGCATTTATCGTTTTTAACCTTATAATAAATTTGAATGTATTAATGTCAAACCGACATTTCACATTTCGAATTTATCCATCTCTAATTGTCTGTGCCAAATAGAATTGGACAGCTTTTGTAAATAGATTACTACACCTCATTTCGCTTCAGTGTTTCTTTAAATTTTACAACTCTTGCTTAAGGTAAATCTAATTAATCCCATATTTTCTAATTTTCGAATTAATTCTAGAAATATTTAACAAGACTGTGAGTGTTTTTATTGGTGAGGCCAAACATCCCATGGCTCCCGGGAATCGAACCCAGGATCTCCGCCTTTCCGGGGCATAGGCGTGCTATCCATTGCACCAGGTCGACGGACCGTGGCCTGGTGCAATGGATAGCACGCCTATGCCCCGGAAAGGCGGAGATCCTGGGTTCGATTCCCGGGGGCCATGGGATGTTTGGCCTCACCAATAAAAAACACTCACAGTCTTGTTAAATATATCTATGACTTGTTTTAGTCCGAATCGAGGTATTTTGAATACTATTATCTTATTCAAATATATAGATCTCGAAAAATATTTAGTTCATTCTAGAAGTATGATAAAAGAAGTACTTTTTTTAAATAAATATTTTTTTCTTTGTTTCAGGTGAGCATTCTCTTTCAAATCCATATTTTATTATCCCTTCTTTGGTGAGTGTAACTTATTTTTTTTATATCTTTTCATCCTCTTTCTTACCAAGCAAATATTTTCTTTTAACCATGTAAATAAAGATCTTATCTCGAGACATCTTATTTAGAGAAAGAAAAATAAATTTATAATTTTTTTTTTTGATAATATTTATACATACATTCAATTCAAATTTTGCATTATAATAATAACTTTTGCGTTGAAAATTAATAATGAACTTTAATTAATAAAATTCGATATTGGTTGAATTTTTACCGAAATGGATATTTAAAATAAAAAAAAATTTTTATTAATTAAAAATCCCTTATGGAAGACTTGAATATTTGCACATTTTATGTGGAAATCAAAGGTGCGTTTATGGCTAACAGCCAATTCATTGTTTATTTCAATACAGGTGCTTGTCAACAACTAGGCAATAAATTTTATACATTTGATTTTAATCTTGATTCTATTATAATCAATATTTAAATTCAAAAGAGGATAAATACCATTTGTTAAATATTTCAACTGAGTCAACCTCGTTTCTTCTGATTCGAAAAAATTGAAATTAAAAAAAAAAAAAAAAAAAAAATTAAAATTTTTTTTTCGACGTCCAAAGGCATTAAAGGGGTGTCTAAGGACATCATCTCCATTTTTCTTAAGGAAATGTAACTTCACGGTTGGGTTTGAGGTGTGTGTCTGCCTGCACGAAAGCACCTCGGGTAAATAAACGGGGATCCCGATAGGAATTTCAATTAATAATGATAATAATATATACCCAGTAAATCAAATTTTAATTTTTTACCCTTCAGCATCATTTTTTGAATCTTTCGTTTTTCATAAAAAAAAGAAAGATATTTCATTCAATAGTAAACCACATTTTTTTTTATATCAATGGGTTTAAAAATTAATATGCAATCATAAAAAAATCTCGACTTGTACGCCTATATTGAATTAGTACTCACTTTTAGGTAAAATATTAAAGTGCTTTCTTAATAATAATAACATTCAAATAGTGAATTTGTTTTTGTTTTAAATAACTCTTATTTTTCTTTTTTAATATGACATAATATTTTTACTAAATATTAGATAATTCTATTATTTCTTATCTAATCTATACCAAAATAAATATCTAATGTCATCAATGTAATTACTAGAGTTTTTATTATTATTATTTTTTTTTTATAAAATCTAACAATAAGCCCTCGGGGCTTGGTGTAGAGGTTAGCGTGCTTACCTCGTATACCAAACGTCGCGGGTTCGGACCCCAGGCAGTCCGATGATTTTATTTAAGCCATTTGGATACCAAATGGCTTAAATAAGAATGCCTGCACCCTAAATAATATATATTCATAACGGTTCTCGTCAAAGTCTTAAATGGCCTAAGTTGCCGAGGAGACTCTGTGTATGTGTGTGTGAGTGTGAATGTTAAAAAAAAAAAAAAAAAAAAAATCTAACAATAAAAATTATTTAATTAAATAAAATACAAATATTTTAATGTGGGAACAACCAGACTTTAATTATACCAAAAAAAATTCTTAATTATTTCATTAAAAAAATTCGGTTTCTTTTAAATTAACCAGGAAAATTTGTAAAAAATAGGGAAAATTAAAAAAAAAAATATATCTCTTGTAAATTAAAATTAATGTTTTAGTGACTATTCCATGTAATTTTTGTATAAGTACCTCCTAATGAATACAATTTTTTACAGTTGATTCTGGTCCATTCATAAATCAAAATCTACCTGAGCAAAAACTCATGCTATATTTCAATATCTGTCTCTGATTCCATTTGAATATAAATATCTGATCCAATATCCCTTGAAACTTGCAAATTTTTAACGATCATAGTAATAGTGCGGGAAAGTAAAAATATAGGCCTACTGTATTTTAAAAACTAGTCTTTTTCGATATGAAAGGCCATTTATCTCTTTTATTTCAATTGATGCGTAGCCAATTCAATTGAAATAAGTTTTTTTTCGCTCGAGACAGGAAACGAACTCGAGATACCAGGCACATTTTTATGAGTTAAATACATTTTTATTAAATTTTTCCATATACTGGTATATATACTCCTGAAATTAAAAAAAAAAAAAAAAAAAAAAAAAAGGGTTTTATTAAAACTAAAATGAAATTAATATTTTGGAGTTTAGGCTATCACAGTTGTTATCATTAGTAAAAGAATTTGATTTTCTGTTTAACTGTGGTTTATTTGAAAAAATTACAACGTTTCGGCTATTCATTCTATGGCCTTCTTCTGGTACAATTCAGCTAAGATTATAAAGGCATATAATCTTAGCTGAATTGTACCTGAAGAAGGCCAATGAGTAGCCGTTGTAATTTTTACAAATAAACTACAGTTAAATAGAAAATCAAATTCTTTTACTAATGAAATTAATATATTAACGTTTTATTGAAATTAAAATTAAATTGAACACTTTAATTGTTAATAACCTCAGAGGCAGCAATTTCAAAATATACATAAATGTGTTTAATTTTCACTAAAACGTTAAAATGTTAACTTGATTTTAATTTTAATAAACCCTTGAAACATATAACCTAGAGTAATTGTTTTGTTGAATTAGATTTTATCAAATTTCAGCAGTACCCGTGAATAGTTTAAATCTAATTAAATTTTTCCACTTAAACTCTTGCGTAAACATTTATTCAAAATAACTACTATACTGACCGTGTCTCGCCAACAAAAAAACTATATGAATTTTTTCTAAATATATTTATCTTTTATGTTTTTCTTCGCTAATCTGAAAAAGTACATCAGTACTAGTACTTTTTGACCGATTTTGTTTAAAAGCTTATTTTCACGCCCCAGGAGGGTGTCTATCTTAAATATATAATATATATATTAGCCTCATAGCTCATGTTTAAAATTGAACACACAGACAGACCATGCTGGGAAAACCACTTTTTTGGACTCAGGGGACCTCAAAACGTGTATAACCATCAAAATTTTGACATCGAATTTTTGACATGAATCCAATACTTTCTCTCTATATATTAAGATATAGGTAAGAGAAAGAAACATTTTTCACCATTTTATAATATTTCAAAACAAGGGTTGTAGGGTGTTAATTTATCTCCGTTTCATGATAGGGACAACAGCCGTAGACATAAACTAAAGACACAAAGTTTACACTTGGTTGACCATGCGAAGCCAAGGGGAAGGGGGATCTATACTCCCCCTCTGCCTCCACTTCGTTTTCACATGAAGCGTGCAATTAAAGCCAGCTCTTGGCTAGACATGCCACCTGCACTCTGCACTCGGCAGCCTTGCCGATGGCGATGCTACAATTGCACCTCTACTTGTTCATTTAATCGAGGCTTTTCTCTTTTTTTCAATAATCATTTCGGTTACATGACATTTTTATTAGGTAACTTTATATTCAATGTTAGGCCAACTTTTTTTTTTAACTCAAGTAATGACTTTTTGACATCGGTATAATTGATGTTTGAACCAATTATGAGGTTCTCTTTACTATTTATTTAAAATTTATATTGGGTCAATTGAAAGCCAAGCAAGAATTTAAATAAATTAATTAAAATATATAAAATTTAATTCATCCAAGATTTAAAAAATTTTCTCTTACCTTTGGAAAGAAACACAGACAAGCACACCAGATTTCATGTCTCCTCATATTATTTCCGCTGACACATTAATTAGAATTCAAGAAATAAAAATTATAAACATAGAAAAATATTTATATTTTTTTAGGGGTGTTTTTAATTATAGACCACATAGGTGAAATGAGAATATCTGAATATATGTGAATAGGTAAGAGAAAGTTTAATTAGAACCTTATTCAATTATTCTGTTTTGCTTTTAAATAGGCCATCTTGCTAAACTATTTTCATTATTTGAATTTTCGATAGTTTGGAAAATACTGCTCCTCGATTGACATGATTTCCCCCCCCCCCTCCCCCCCCCCTACTCTGCTAGCTGGGGAAAAGCAGAGAGAAGAGAGGCGTCGCTCGAGGCGCGCATGCGCAGTCTGATTCTCTCTTGACTGGTGTTCATTGTTGCTTCTCAAAATAAAAGTGTTTGTTAGTTAATTATATTTATATTATATTGTGTGTTAATTAATGTGAAATTCTATTCTACAAATTTCACCATTATGGTCAGCTTACTTATAATATCATAAGGTAAATAAATAATAAATTAATATTTATTTATAATTTTTAGAGGTTAAATTGCTATTTATAGGTTATTTTATTTTACTTTTAATTAAATTAAAAATTTTCGTTTTTAATATGCTTCTTGATTTTTACTAAACAATTATTATAAAATAATCTCTATATGTGGAGTTCTTAATATATTCTAGGCGATATTTGCTGGCAAAGGTGAGGGAGTTAATCAGTTACTTATGTAAAAAAGTCCGTTTTCCCTAAAAAAAAGTCTAACAAAAAAATGAAAGGTTTACATAAATAAGGGGGTTAATGATTTGTTTATTATTGTTGGCGAAGGGCGGGGGGAGGGGGGAGTCTAAAAAACCTAAAAAATTTGCTATTAAAATTTTAGTCGTGCTCTAGCCTTATTTAAACATGATCATTATCACTTCTTGAGACATGTTCTTTCAAGCGTATCGAATAGAACAAAATTAAATGGTAGAGAGAATATTAATTATTTTTTATTTACAAGGTGACGATAATAAAATCATATATTTTTTTAATCCTGAATCATGAATCTTATTTGATAAATTATTACTTGAGTAGGACTACTATAAAAGAAAACATAATAGAAATTTTAAAACAATCTCTTTAAAAATGTTCTCATCTATAATTCTCAAACATTATATTTCTGGGTTTTTCTTTTAATTGAAAATTTTTTTTATATAAAAAGTTTGATAAATTGTTTTAGAGATTTGCATTTGAATGTTGTTTGCATAGAGCATTGTGCCAGAAGAGACAAAGAGTGGGCACTTTTCATAAATGATCCTCAACCACAACTCGGTAGACTGCCACTCAATATTACTAAGAAAGTTATATGCATATCTATTGGTATGCAAACTTTTTAAGAGAGCGTTATTTTAGGAATTATTCATTCTTTTTAATTTTTTTCTTACAATTGATGAGTATATATCAAGGCCAAATAGGTAAATTTTAAGTATTGGAACTAACTAAAATAATTTTCTCTTATTAACTCATCATAATTTTCAACCTCCTTAAGACCATTTTTCGGGACCCAATTTTTTGAATTCAAGGGGTCTCAAAACATGTATATCCACAAAAATCTAAACATAGAATTTTTGACTAAAAATCACTTACGCTACATTAACATTTTTCTGGTCCAACCAAATATTCATCATTCAAATATCTCTCTAAATTCATATTTGAACCAAAATCTGTTTTAATTTAATAAAGTTTGTTTGTTAATTTTCCTAAAGTACATTTCCATTTCTCAGGTTACAGCATCTATTAATAGATTATCATCTATTATGCAAAGGAATATAATTAATTAGTTATCTCAGCTTACATTTCCTTGAAATTCCCAAACCCGGACATTCTAGAGATTTCATAATTCAAACACTTTGAATTTATTATACTTAAAAAATAACTTACTTCGCCAATTAAAATTAAATAATGTTTGCCTAAAAAGTTGAACAAACAAAATGGGAAAACTCAATTTTACTTTGGATTAGTTTAATAACCGGAAAAGTTTATAATTGGAAGAAGATAGGAAGAGAGAGAAGGGTGGAAATGGATGTACCCGATGGCGAGATACGACTCGAGTTCTCTGGGTTTTAGGGCTTGGAGATTGATCCGCAGGTGGGGTTCACAACCAGCAGAATTATTCTAAGGGGCTTATACTTTTTTTTATTTTAGAAAAGCCTTTTACTAAACTATAAAAAATCTTTAATTCTCGTAAGAAAGAATTTCTCAAACTTATCCATCCATGTTTCGTATGATAATATTTGTTTTGAGCTCAAAAATTAGGTGCTGATAGCCAATGGCTAAAGACACGATCAATACTCTCGTTGAATCATTATGATTTAATGAGGTAAATTAAGTTAAAACACAAGCTTATATATTTCATTGTATTATTTAATAGTATAAACACTAGGCCCTATATCGTATTTCGGCACTCGATTTGTCATCTTCAGAATACTAGAGTATTTATATTACTTCTGAAGTTGGCACATTGAATGCCTAAATAAAGTTTTTATAATACATTGAAGCATATAATCTTGTGATTTAACTTAAATTACGTCTTTAAATAATTGTTATTATGATGACTAGATGTGAAATAAAAGCATTTAAATAATTTTGAAGTTCAGCAATGAATTGATTAATTTAGTGGTAGAGTTCTATTCTCTTGTGCTAGGGATCAGAAGTTCGCTTCCTATTCCAAGACACAAAAAAGTGAATTTATTTTGTCTCAGTGTTCGATTTCCGCAGATGTTCCAGTATTATTTATATTATTTTGATAAATTTTTCTAATAATTTGACGATCTATTGTTACAAATACTATCTTCACGGGTTTTTAAATATTTTTCTCTTTCAATATCTGAATCAACTATTATTAAATCAGCAATTCTTGTATGTATATTTATTTAGGTCTCTATATAGTATAGTAGTTCTTTTTATTTGTTTATTTGGACAAGAGCCAATTAAGAGAGGCCTTGCAATGCTATTTTACCTCTGGTCCTGTACCTAAATGCCCCGAGAAATGCACTCTCCTTCGACTCAGTCTGATGTTGTTCCTAGTAAAATAAATAAATAAAGTAAAAATTAAAAAAAAAAACGAGAGTCGCGAGTTCTTCAGTTACTTACTTTATTTATATTTCAAATAAATAAGTTAAACGTTAACGGTAATCGTAGTCTTCTTCCTTATACTGTATACTTAGCTACATGTGACGATATCTTATTAATTTGACGTGTTTACCTACGTCATCGCAGACCTTTTCCAATTCATCCACCATCTAACACTTTTCTTTTTTAAAGGTTAAACCTGTGAAATTTTATCTCATGATCGAATCAATGACTTAATAGAGATTCTATTAATTTTATTTTCTTCCGCTAGCTAAAAAAATTTATTCATTTTATAAACAGTAGCATATAGAATGATTATTAATTGTACTTGTAATAAGTTGAATACATTCACAAATCAAACCTATATTCAGTACACTAAGGGCATTCAAGGTCAAGTAGCTGGCCCTTGGATAAACGATTTAGCTTTACAATAAAAACCTCTTCATATATCTTATTATAAATAAACATCTCATCATTTTATTATTAAAGGTAGAAAGGAAAATAAAACAAAAATTCCTACTTTTAATAATAAAATGATTTTTATAACAGAAGGTGCTTTCTTTATCACAAGGCAAAGTTGCTTAACAAAGAGCCAGCTACTTGACCATGTTTATAGAAATTCAATCTGTTCTAAGTACTCAATATTTTGTCAGGATTTAAACTAGACGTAAATATAGACTACATGTATACATATATCCAGTATGTAAATAGGAATTTTTTCTTAATAATGCATTTCTTAAAAAATTATTTAATTCTTTTTGATTTTCCCTATATTTGTTAAGATCTCTGTTCAAATTTTATCAAGAATATACTCCTAGAATAAGAGATTGTATAATCAATGAAATCTCAAAAGATTCACAAAAAAAGTATCAGATTTGAAACATATAATCACTATTTTTTGGGTTTGGTAGGCAATAGGAAGGGGAAAACAATCGAGGGGCAGGTAAAGTTTAATGTCCAGGTTAACCCAGAGTCAAAAAAGCCTATTGTCTTGAGGCAAGACGTTGTGTTTGTTATTCCTCCCCATGAGTTCTCGTTCTCTTTTTTTTTTTTTTCTTGGTTCGTGCCTCGCAGTCATTCTTTATTAAAATGCCTTCCGCGCACACCATGACAGTCAAGCACCCAACTTTCGGCCGGCCTTGGCGTAGAAAGCACTTGGGGCCCACCCAACCACCCACCTCACCCTAAACTGCTTTCTCCATTTCTTTCCTTCTTTTTTTTTAAATTTAGCTACATTTAACTACTCTACCCATGTACCACTTTATAATTTCTTTATAAATTTGCAAAAATTAACGCTAATTATCACTTTTTAGGGAAATTAAAATTAATCAGACAAAAATAATTAGACCATTTTTCTTAGACAATTTCTTTATTGCCCTATTTATTTACCAACTCTGAGTTCACTTAAGATCTTTGTAAAGAAAACGAAAATAATGTTTTTTTTTTTAATTTATATTAATTCGCTAATGTCCGTCTGTCTGTCACTCTCTGTTTGACCAATTTCCCGTTGGAATTTTGAATCGAAATTTTGCACTCTTATAGGGGACGTTATGGAGAGTCCAGGAAACTATACTCGGGTCCCGAAATTTCTATAACTTTTTGAGTTATAAATTCTTAAAGTTACGATTTTTCCCATACGAAATGTTTAGAGAAATATTAATGTATTCTTTGTATTTATGTATTCTATGAAACAAATGTAAACAAATTCTCAAGTATTTGACAAACTTCCCGTTGGAATTTTGAAACCAAATTTTGCCGTCTTATAGAGAACGTTATGGAGAGTCCAGAAAAAATACTCGGGTCCCGAAATTCCTATAACTTTTTAAGTTATTAATCCCTAAAGTTACAATTTCTCCCATAGGAAATGTATAGAGAAAAATTAATGTATTCTTTACATTTATGTATTCTATGATTGTAAACAAATCTTCAAGCACGCACTGAATTGGGATACGTAGCATAATTTTCTTCTCAAAGTTAAGAAAAAGAGGGTCCGCCGCAGGCCGGCCCGACAAATAGACTATTTTATAACGTAAGAATACGAGGCAGGCCAAATTTTTTTAAGGCGATGCGATCTGGTCAACCCGCAGAACTTTACAAAAATTTGAACAATTAATGTTTTGACAAAATTTTTACTGTAGTGGGGGACATTCGTGTCGCAAAATCTCATAGAAGTCAAAATATGTTAGACTATTGTACTTTTTAATTAACTGTTAAGAAACATATCATTTGTTTTTATAGCAAATTATCAGACTCCCCAAACCACAATACATTTTGTCTTTTTATCGAATTAATTTGTCCTTATATTTTATTTATGAAAAGTAGTTTTCTTTTCGTTTATCTAATATTAGGAAATATTTTTTTTATTTTTATTTTAAGTCGATACCCATCCCCAAATCCAATATTCAGCATCTGGCCAAAAAAAATAAAAAATTACTAACATAAATAAAAAACATCACTGCGTTATTTTTATTTTTTCTTCTTTTCCATTTATACTGGAATAGTATTAACTAAACGAATACAGTTATACATTTTATTTTTTTTATTTATACAATAATATTTTGATCCTTGGATAAGACTTTTTAATTAACCCCAGAGCAAAATATTTCTTAATTTTACAAAACTTAATATGTATTTGATTTTTTTTTTTTTTTTTTTTCATTTATTTGGCTTTCGACCTAAAGCCATGCCAAAAACAACATTTTACAAATTATATACATCAAAAATAATTAATAATATAAAATATAGATCCGCAAAAAATAATACACTAGAAATTACATAGTACAAACAAAACCGACAGTAAAAAAAAATTTCACAAAAAGAAAATGAATGATACCGACAAAAACTGATACAAAATAAAATAGTACACAATAACATTATAAAATACAAAATGATGAACGGTTCTTTATTAGATAGCTATTCTTGATGTGTGGAGGAATGTAGTGTAGTCTATTGTTTGTAGTGAGGGATTCTTTAAGAGTTGTATCCATTTAGTGGGGTCCCGGAATCTTGGCTGTATTTCTTCCAATTGTTTTCTTTGGTTGCTAAAATTAGGGCAGTAAAAGATGACATGTTCTGGCGTGGCTATAGCACCGAGAATGTATTTGATAACTTGGGGATTAACTGTTTCACATGGTTTATTCCCCAACGTTTAATTTCCGTTCAAGATTTTCTTTACACTTAGGATATAAAGAGAGAGAAAAAAAAAAAAAAATATTCCTCTGAAGACTCCCTGATGATCATATCCTTTAATACGCCTCCGTTGGCATCCCCTATTGGCACCCCCAAGCACCCCAAACAACCCGAACACTCGGAACACCCCCAACACCCAGGCACCCCCACAGCCCCGCAACCATCAGATCGATACCCGGGATCGAAGCACGTGCTTCTGAGCTTCCGAGTGCGGTATAGAGGCCACAGGCCAAGTCCTCGTGGCTACTGCTACCGTCTCTCTAATTCTTTCAACAAGTTTTCATTTTTACAATTTCAAATACTCTTGATAAAGTGCGAATTAACTTGCAGAAAAAGACTCCTCACTATTCCTTATGTTTATAGTTTACTTTCTAGCTTAAACCCTTCTAGACTCCCTATGCCAATTAAGTTTACCATAATATTTTAAGTATAAATATGATCATTTTTTTTCCTCTTTAAACTCTTCTAGCCGAGGCGCAATTAGATGAATACAATATTAACCTATCAAATATTTACAATACAGTATAACCAACATAAAATACAAAATTCACAAAATATTTTTTTTTTTTTGTCCGTATACCTACAGGCCAAAACGTCTTCAAAATACATATTTCTCAAATTAATATTACATAATAAATAGGCCTAATTAAAAAGTAAAAATAGAAAGAAATAATAACATACTGAAAAAATTTGTTTTTATTTTTAAAGTATCGGGTAGATAAATAACACAGGGGAACAGTGATTTTTGTTGCCCAAGTATCCATTCCAGGGTATGTGGGTAGCGCTGATTCCAAAAATGCCATCAGTTTTGCCTCATCAAGTCTAATTTTAGAGCTATAGAGATTTTAATCGAAAATGTGCTCTAAAAAAATTCATGAAAATTCAAAATAAGAGCCGCTTTAGAGTACATTTTATATTAATATTTTATTTTCTCTATTGCTCTAAAATTATGGGGCGAAACTGATGGAATTTTTGGAATCAGCGCTACCCAAATATCCAGAAATAGCTTCAAATACCCCGACAAGAAAAAAAAGATATTTTTTTGTTCCCCTGTTTAATTAATAAAATGATACAAGGGGAGTGCTTAGTCTTCCTGTCAGCGATTTGAACGAACATTTTTTAATGTGTAGTATTTTATTTAATTAAATTATTATTATGATTATAGATAAATAAATAACACCAGGTTAAGTTTCAAAAGGATTTTATTTTAGTTTATGCGCATCTTATGTCACAGTGAGTTTGTGTCATAGCTCTGAAGATGACGTATAACGTCGAAATGCGCATAATCTAAAATAAAATATTTTTGAAACTTAAACTTGTGTTATTTATTTTCTATAATTAGATGATAATTTAATTAAGAATGTTTCAACTAGTGCCAAGAGAATTATATTAATTTTCTTTTTTTGTACATCTTATTCTGTTAAATACTGTACCAAAACAAGTGTAATTACCCAAAACAAATTAGCTTTGAATAATTGTTAAATAATCAAGACTCTTTTTGTCTTCATTAATGTGTCCTCTCCCAAAAAAGCTTAATGACTTATAAGCTTACTGTTTGTTATCGAAATTACGTAGTAATTACCAAAACTAATTATCCCTCTTTTTCACCATTCATTTCATAATCATATTTTTTTTATTTTTAATTATTAGAGGGTTTCAAGAGTCAAGTTGCATAAATGGTTTATTATCGTGTTTGCTATCGTACCACGATTAAATGCTTCGCATACCACAATTTGAAAACCTCTGGTTTACAGCAACTTTTACACCTATATTATTACTTTCTCTTACCGATAATCATGTTAATATATAGGGAGAAAGTATTTTATTCATGTCAAAAATTCGATGTTGAGAATGCACGATTTGATTCCAAAAAAGTAAGTCTCGCAAAATGGTCTCTTATTCAAAATAATTCAAAATAAGCAAATTTCTAAATTTTATAGTGAAATTAGGTACCTTACAGAAGCACGAAAATAAATAAAATCAGCCAAAGAGTACTAGTATTTTACTGATGTACATTTTCATTTTTTTTTTTTTTTTTCGATTTTCTCAAAATTTAATCCAACGCTTTTGATTAAAATTCATATAACAATTATTTTTTAGATGCTCTTTAAAATATACATTCTCATTTTGCCATCCATATTGTTTGAAGCACACGTGACACCTGTATTTCAAAGAAAAGTTAAGGGAAATATTGTTGCCATTGTAACAAAATATAAATATTTTTCATTTTAGGCCTACATCTTGAATTCTAATGTACCGTAACTTACTGCCGGACACAAAAAATCTGGTGTGACAAAGACAGAACACTTCTTTCAAATAACGAACCTAAGATAAAGTTGTATGCTAGAACGATCAGTTACACCAGATTTTTTTTAATCAGTTCATTATCCTACAATTTTCATATAGCTCTTAACTAAATCAAAATTAACTCGATTTAGCATGTTTAATTTGCATAAAATAAATTTTTTTTTTATTTTGTTATGCATAGTAATAAATTTGATATGTCAATATTATATGAAATGTTCATACACATTAATAATAATTTGACCCAAAATAGATACACATACTATTAAATGTGAACCGACTGTTAAAATTAATTATCATTTTATCAAAATATTTCTGTATTAATTAATGTTTATTTTATTAGTTTATTCTCTCGACATTCTAAAAATTAAACAAATTTGAAAAAATCTGAATTTGGATTCAGAGGCCCTCAAAACGTGTATCTCGACATCGACTTTTTGACATGAATCCAATACTTTCTCTATATATTAACATATATACAGGTAAGAGAAATTAAAAATGATAAGGCTCACAAAAAATGCAATTTCCAAATGGGAACTCCATCACTCCTAGACCAATATTATAAAGTTGAGAAACCCCGCGAAGACAGATTGAATTTCGCTGGGTTTTTAATTGAATTGCATATAATTTCTTGCTTCACTGATTTTACTTAACATAGAACTTGTGAGAGCTAGAACTCGCGATCATTTCACTACCTGAAAAGCCATCATCTCTCTCTCTTTGGCCTCGAGGGGATTCTTTATTAACGTTCAAGAACAACTCTCAGAGTTGTCTTCACTGAGAATGAAGGACATTTTAATTCTATCATTAATTAAAAATTTATTTCAAATCCTGTTTTTTGACCCAGAACAAATTCTTATTAAATATTTAGTTGTTGAATAAAGGAAAGGTACTTTAATATTCTATATTAGGTTTATCTTGGATTTACAAGAAGTACTCTAGAACAGAGGTCGCCATCTTTTTTGAAATTCAATTTTCAGCTATTAAAAATTTAGCTAAACACAAATATGGATTTATTTTATAGAATAGGATATATAATAAATTATCATAATGTTTTAAATTACAAACCTAAAATTTGCTTTTCTAAAGCCTAAAATGCCGATATATTAAATTTTATATTTTATTTATACATAGGCTATATTTATTTTAAAAGTCCTTTCCTTGGACCACCAAAAATATTTTCACGGACCATTAGCAAACACTAATTTATTCATACTCAATCTTTAGCTAATAAGCTGTTATGCATTAAAATTTTCTTTTTCTATCAAATTTTTTTCGTCTAAAGAAAAACAAATTTTGAACTTTCGACAGTGCCTTGTCTGAGCTTTAAATGAAAATCGTTTCATTTCAATTATGCCCCCATTGATCAATAATTTAATATACTTTTCATGTTAAAAATAAAAAGTACACGAGTGTGCTTCAAAACACTTCAAGGAAAAGTACATCACTAAAGTACTAATAAAAGTGTAAAATGGCTGTTATTTATTAATCTTAAGGAAATGGATTTGCAGCCAGGAGAATAAAAAAAACTATTTTATTTTCATTCGGTCGACGTTTCGGACGCCAATCGCGTCCTTCCTCGGGACCAAAGATTGTTAAAAAGCACACATGGATTTTGTTGTGGCATGTATAAAATATTTGAACAATATTGACAATGGCATCGCGATTGGCGTCCGAAACGTCGACCTAAAGAAACTAAATAGTTTTTTTTATTCTCCTGGCTGCAAATCCATTTCCTTAAGATTAAAGTACTAATACTTTTTGGCTGATTTTGTACAAAAGGTTATTTTCACGACTTAAGGGTGCCGAACTTAAATACAAAATTTCAACCTCGTAGCTCATTTCTTCCATTGGTCAAAATGTCCACATAGACACACAGAACAATTTGCGAGACCCACTTTTTTTGGACTCAGGAGACCTCAAAACGTGTATATCCATCAAAATCCCGACATCGAATTTTTGACATGATCGCAATACTTTCTTACATATTTCATCTAGTTATAGGGTAAGAGAAAGTAAAAATGGAACTTTTTTCGGCCAACTTTATTTAATGAAAACAAATGCGACGTTTCGATTCTATATTTTCTTCATCTTCAGGCTTGTTTAATCATGTTACATAAATAAAAAGTAAAAATACCAACAGCTAATTTTTTTCATATTTTTTTTTACTTATTTTTGTTTATTTTTTCATTTTTTTTAGTCTATGAGATCCGCCTTTGAAAGCTACCGATCATCGTTATCATATTAGTTGTGGTCTCATTGACCGAACAAACAATAGAAAAAAAGTAAAAGTATATCTTATAATAACTTTCTCGTTTCTTTCTCAAAATTGATAAATTAGATAAAATTTTGTAATAAAATCATCAGAATCGTTTTCTATTCAGAACTTAGATATTTTATCCCCCCTTAATATTGGAACAAAAAAAAAATTATCGATTTCTAAATTAATTTACGCCACTTCGGAGATAAGAATTTAATAAATATTCCCATGTTTGAAATAAATACCTTAAAAGAATATTATTTCAAAAGATGAAATGCTCGGAGCAATAACCTAGTTTGAAAAGGAGCCTTTTATAAGTTAGGCCTGGTAGCTTTTATGGGATCCGTCAGACTGAAATGAAGGCCTTAAAGGTCGGCTCCGAGTTATAAACTAGTGAAAATGATAATGATCCGTGTCTGCATGTTTATAATACCCCACTCTCGATCGCATGTCTTTCTCTTACATAATTCCTTTCAATTCCATCGAAATACATTAAAGATAGATACATCATTAAGGAATATAAACAAAATTAAAAAAAAATTATTTATTTAAATTACATAATTTTTGGAACACAACTACCAGATCAAAGTTTTTCTTTGGTAGTAAATAATCTTCTAATGATAAAATTTTGATTTTCATCGCACTTTAACTTTAACTTTAACTAATTAACTTGTGCAATGAATTAATTAATAATAACCCCTTTAACTTTAATAGTATTTATGCGATTTTTAATAATAATCCTTTAGTGGAAAAATTTATATTTTTCTTCATTTGATATTAGGTACTAACTTATATAACAATATATTTGACGGAGGTGTATAGCTAATAATATGTATAATATACTAGTATATTATACATATTATTAGCTATACATTTATATACTATATATAAAGGTTTCTAGATTTCCAATGAGCAAGCAGCTAATATTATTTCAATTATATGTTTATTGATGTGTTAGGGACGACGTTTCGGTCACATATAGGACCATCCTCAGGGCTATAATATAACCGATACAATTAAACATCAATTAAAAAAAAAATTCCAGTTATAATAATAGATAATTTGTTTACAATTCAATATAATATTTACCCAAGCCATTGTCAACATATTGATCTGTTTGACCCCCCAGAGGTTATATTGGCTAAAGACATTGTTAATCTTTAGGATCAATATGTTGACAATGGCTCAAGTAAATATTATATTGAATTGTAAACAAATTATGTATTATTATAACTGGAAAATGTTTTTTTGATATTGATGTTTAATTGTATCCTTTATATTTTAGTCCCTGAGGATGGTCCTATATGTGACCGAAAAGTCGGACCTGGCACATCAATAAATACTAGAAATAATATTAGCTGCTTGTTTATTAGATAGAAATCCAGAAATCTATCTACAAAACAATAAGTATTCAAAATTCTTTTATAAAACTTTAGGCCTCGTTTGGGGATTTAGAGAACAGGTCTTCCCTTTCTCTTCTATTTAACATATTTGAATTACTTATGCCCAGTTGCACCAACATATCTAAGGTCTCAAGCTCGTCTTACATCTTACATTTGAACTTAGAGTGTTGCACCAACATTTAATCGAAACTTAAGTCCTCTATTTGAGCTTACATCTCAAGTAGTCAAATTTGACGACTTAAGTCCCTCTCAGCCTGAATTCATAGCCTAAAATGAGAATTGTGACAGTTTATCTAATCAACTATCTATATATACCCTTAGAATATATTCATTTTTTTTAATTAATCAATTTTAATGTTATTATTAAAAAAAAAAAAATTATATTTTCATACTGCCTGTCAAGATCACTTTACTCTTGTACTTTATAGGAACGATAGGAAAAATGGTTGCCATGGTAGCAAAATATAAGTATTTTTCCATACTAATACATTTTACATCCTGAATTCTAGTATATCGGCGGAAACTAAATATATGTCGACACGAAAAAATCTGGTATGACAAGCACAGAACACGACTTTCTCTTACCTTACTTGAGGGTAAGAGAAATTTGTGTCTTGTGCGACTAGTCACACCAGATTTTTTTTTATTGACAATCCAAGAACGAATTAAATTGCAATTTACTTCGTGATGAGTTAAATAAACTAACAATTTATCTAGAATTTGAATAAAGCTCAAAATTTCTTGAAATAACTTCATTTTTACGTAAATAATCCCAACATTTTATAATGAATTATTAATTTCATTTTCTCCCCTTTATTTCACAGAGATGACATTTGTGAATTCATTTAAGAGGAAACTAATCCTAAAACAAACAAGCTAGAGATTAAAAGCACTTCTGTGGGTTGCGCTTTAACATTAATCCTCGGCACGGAATTTGCTCAGCGGAGGTCTCTGCGTGGGTTCCGGATTCGAACTCGTTTCTCTGGCACCCAAAGCCCAATGATCCCTTTTAATTTTGCGACATTTATTTTTTTTTTTATCAATAGATATGATTTAAAAACTCGTTAATTGCTCCAGAGGACTTGTATTATAAATCTTTTAATAATTTCTAAGGAAATTTTACAACTGAGACTCTCCCCAAAAAGGAACCATCACTCTTGGTCCAAGCTATACCCAATCGTGTATTCCTCCCTGGGACATAGCCTATATTTTTTTATAAAAAACATTTATTTAAAAAGCATAAAAATAATTATTTTTCAAGTTCAAGATTGGTACCCCTAGCAATCAGCGTGTGGAACGTCCTCCCGGAGCCATAGATACTCTGTATTTACAATATATAAATAAAATTCAAAATTTGTTTCCCAATTCAAATGAGATTGTCACAGGTGTAACAACCTTTGTAATCTTAACTGAATTGTACCTGAAGAAGGTCTTAGAATAAGTGGCCGAAACTTTTACAACCATAGTTAAACCGAAAATCAAATTCTTTTATTAATAAATTTAAAAACCTCTCTAACTCTGTGATCTAAAAGGGTTAAACAAAAAAATAAAAATACTTCAAAAGCCTATTAATTCCTCAAAGCTAAAATGAGAGTTAGTATTTTTTTAAATATTTTTACTTTTTATTTTTTTTTACCATTTTAGGCTACTGAGGTTCATTTAGAGGTTTGAATTAATTAAATAAATTTTTAAATACATAGTATCGATTTCATGGCTACCGGGGGCAGTGGCGTACCGAGGGGGGGGGGGGGGCGGGGGGCGGTCCGCCCCAGGCCCCGAGCCGGCATAGGCCCCCATATATTTATTAAAAAAAAAAAATTTAACGAAAATTTCTCTTTAAGAGGCCCCGGGGCCCTCAGGGCTCAAATAAAAACCAAAAAATTTAGTTAAAAAATCAAAATTTAATGAAAATTTCTCTTTTTAAGGCCCCGGGGCCCTCAGGGCACAAGTAAAAACGAAAAAAGCCCCGGGGCCCTCAGGGCTCAAGTAAAAACCGAAAAATTTAGTTAAAAAATCAAAATTTAATGAAAATTTCTCTTTGAGAGGCCCCGGGGCCCTCAGGGCTCAAGTAAAAATCGAAAAATTTACTTAAAAAATCAAAATTTAATGAAAATTTCTCTTTGAGGGGCCCCGGGGCCCTCAGGGCTCAAGTAAAAATCGAAAAATTTAGTTAAAAAAATCAAAATTTAATGAAAATTTCTCTTTGAGAGGCCCCGGGGCCCTCAGGGCTCAAGTAAAAATCGAAAAATTTAGTTAAAAAATCAAAATTTAATGAAAATTTCTCTTTGAGAGGCCCCGGGGTCCTCAGGGCTCAAGTAAAAACCGAAAAATTTAGTTAAAAAATCAAAATTTAATGAAAATTTCTCTTTGAGAGGCCCCGGGGCCCTCAGGGCTCAAGTAAAAATCGAAAAATTTAGTTAAAAAATCAAAATTTAATGAAAATTTCTCTTTGAGAGGCCCCGGGGCCCTTAGGGCTCAAGTAAAAACCGAAAAATTTAGTTAAAAAATCAAAATTTAATGAAAATTTCTCTTTGAGAGGCCCCGGGGCCCTCAGGGCTCAAGTAAAAATCGAAAAATTTAGTTAAAAAATCAAAATTTAATGAAAATTTCTCTTTGAGAGGCCCCGGGGCCCTCAGGGCTCAAGTAAAAATCGAAAAATTTAGTTAAAAAAATCAAAATTTAATGAAAATTTCTCTTTGAGAGGCCCCGGGGCTCTCAGGGCTCAAATAAAAACCGAAAAATTTAGTTAAAAAATCAAAATTTAATGAAAATTTCTCTTTGAGAGGCCCCGGGGCCCTAGGGCTAAAATAAAAACCGAAAAATTTAGTTAAAAAATCAAAATTTAATGAAAATTTCTCTTTGAGAGGCCCCGGGGCCCTCAGGGCTCAAATAAAAACCGAAAAATTTAGTTAAAATATCAAATTTAATGAAAATTTCTCTTTGAGAAGCCCCGGGGCCCTCAGGGCACAAGTAAAAACGAAAAAAGGCCCCGGGGCCCTCAGGGCTCAAGTAAATACCGAAAAATTTAGTTAAAAAATCAAAATTTAATGAAAATTTCTCTTTGAGAGGCCCCGGGGCCCTCAGGGCTCAAGTAAAAACCGAAAAATTTAGTTAAAAAATCAAAATTTAATGAAAATTTCTCTTTGAGAAGACCCGGGGCCCTCAGGGCACAAAAACAAAATTTAATGAAGATTTCTCTTTTTGAGGCCCCGGGGCCCTCAGGGCTCAAATAAAAACCGAAAAAATTTAGTTAAAAAATCAAAATTTAATGAAAATTTCTCTTTGAGAGGCCCCGGGGCCCTCAGGGCACAAGTAAAAACAAAATTTAATGAAAATTTCTCTTCGAGAGGCCCCAGGACCCTTGGGGTTCAGGAATATACGGTATTTTAAAAATATTTTTATGTATGGAGAAGAGGGATATTTAAAGATGAGCAGCCCCCCCCCAAAAAAAAAAAATTCAATATAAGGCCCCCTCTTCTAGTGCCGCCCCAGGCCCCCAACTGCCTCGGTACGCCTCTGACCGGGGGAACGTTCCACACGCTGATTTCTTAGGGTCACCAATTCCCAGCTTTCCCCGCGCTTGGCATCGCTTGTGGTGACTCTACCCTTCTCCGTTGTCAGACATTATTTTATTATTATTAAAAAAAAAAAAAACTTCTTGTAGGATTCTTTTAAAAATATTTTAATAAACTCCCGAAAAACGAAAAATTCTTTTGCGCACCTCTCCAGAGCTATGTAAAATTTTTGCACTGCTTTTACCAAAGTATCATTTTATTTCAATACAAATTTAAGAAGATGAACAATATCGAAAATATGGCATTAGGCCAATATTCATTAAATATTATACATTATTTTAAATATTAGTCTATTAATGAAAAAATTAAACTTTTGCGAAAATTAAGGCCATTTTGGTTGCCTATCTCTCAGGCGTAAAAACGGAATTTCTGCTTTGATCAATTGATTAAGTTGTCTTAATTAAATTTATTTTTAACTAAACTATTGTTTTTCTAGAGAAGAAAAAAAAAACTATCTTTATTCTTTCTTAAACTAAACTTATTTTATAAAATTTAAAACATCAAAATGCATGTTTTTTAAAAAAGTTCCCTTAGATTTTCACTTGTCTTCCAAATCAATAAAAATTTATTATTATTGTTATTATATCAAAAATTCGACAAAATAAAATTTTCTTTTCCTCCCTTTCTTTATCGTTCCGATACTAAAATGAATTCTAAATAATTTCCTAGTGCTTTTTTTTTCCTTATTTGAATACCCCTCCCTATTATCCAAATGTAGATTCCTATTGCCTATTGGACCCTAAACATGTTTGTTTTCAATTGTAGTCCCCGTTTAGTCGAAATGGAATGAAATAGAGTGGGTGGGAAAGAAAGAAGGAAGGAGGGTAATGTTTCTGGTTGCACATGTCTAGGCAAACACGTCCTTCTGAAATTACACAGCCGTCACTGCCACTCGGCCTAAGTGAATCCCCATTGCCAGAAACCAAATTACTATCCCAGTGTGGGTGGATATTTGTATATGTGTCTGTGAGTTTCTATATGCCTACGACGACGGTCACATCTTTTTTCTTGTCTTCAAAGGGGGAAAGAGAAAAAAAAAGCACGTAATCATCAATCATTGAAACACACAAAAAGATTTATTACTCGAGACCCGATGTGATCGTTTCGGTTTCTGTAATAATAAACCCAATAGATTATAATTTACTTAATTTGCAATATCATAAGTAATGAGAGCAATTTATTATTCTATCCCTGACTGTTATAAATTCTTCAAATAAAAATTTATCATTTCTAATTTGCCACAACTTTCACATTTATTATTTATATTTTAATTCCAAATGAAAACCATTAGTAATTTTTTTTATGTAGCTATTAAGGCGGGATTTTTTTTTTTATATATTCAAATACGAGTGCAATTCGAATTCTTTGCATCATATAGCGATAGTTCGCTCAAATTTTGAAATTACCAATCATTTTAAATAAATAGACGCGGGGTCTATATGGCCTTCGATGCAAAAAAAAAACCTTACGAATGTTTTTATTGCCCTTGACCTATGACACAGATATAGAACATTAGGTTCTGGTGCCAAAGTCAAGGGTTCGCATCCCGTCCTAGATGAAAAATTTATTTCAATTTAATTGGATACCATTCAATTGAAACGTGGTTTCTAAATGGCTTCAAATGCCGAAAAGGACCTTATATTATAAAAAATGCAATAGCTTTTTACTTTCTCACCTCTATATATGATAATATATTGAGAGAGAAAGTATTGGATTCATGCCAAAAATTCGATGTCGAGATTTTGATGAAGTGGTTTTCGCAACATGGTCTGTGTGTCTGTGTTCAATTTTAAGCATGAAGGAATTGAGCTATGGGGCTGAAATTTTATATTTAAGTTAGGCACCCACCTGGAGCGTGAAAATAAGATTTTAAACAAAATCGGTCAAAAAGGACTAGTACTTTACTGATGTACTTTTTCAGTTTTTTGTTTCCGATTTTCTCAAAATTCGCTCTAACGATTTTGATTAAAATTCAACATCATTTATTTTTTAGATGCTCTCTCAAATGTATATTCTCACTTTGCTCTCAAAAAAGTTTAAAGCACACTTTATTCTTGTACTTTATAGGAAAGATAGGAGAAATTGTTGCCATGGTAACAAAATATAAATATTTTACCATGTTTATAATTTTAAAATATCGGCGGAAACTAAATATATGTCGACACAAAAAATCTGGTGTGACAAGCACAGAACAACTTCCGATTACCGAAGATAAGAGAAAGTTATGTGCTGTGCAACCAGTCACACCAGATTAAAAAAAATATTTTTTAATAAAAATTGCGTTAATCTCATATTTAGCTATCCTCCCTGGGAAGAAAAAAAAACATTAAATATTTTCTATTTCATCTTTGTTGAAATTAAAAAAAGTAGCTTCAAATTTTTATTTTTTATTTATGAATGAATTTGACTTAGCATGTAGTAGTTAGTTGGCCAATGTTCTTAAATTATATTTATTATAAACAAAAATGTCAATAAATTCCTTTGAGAATCTATCTCTTTTTGTACTTAACTTGGCAATGTTTCAACATGTCAATTGAAATCATTTAACACTCATTTCTATTATTTTTATTGGATCTTTATTGAAATTAAATACTGTACTTAAGACAAGTAAGTTGAAAACAACATTAAAAAAAAAAAAATAAATAAATAGGCTAAATAATATTTTTCCCTTTAGAAAAAAATCTTAATAGACGCATCGTCATCATCTCACTCACCCTCCGGATGACAATTGTTTATATTGTTATGTAAATAAATCCAAATTCGCATTCTCAAGTCTGTTCATTGGAACGCATACTAAAGGGGAGGTTTCAAAGAGAAGTCAAAACCAACTCACTTACAGTCCATTGGAAATGAACAGAATGTCTGCTGGCGAGCATACATTTTCTCAAAGGTGGGGAATAACTCATCTTTAGAGTGGGGAAATGAAAAAGTCCCCTTAACTTCCTTCATCCCATCAAGTTTTCACGCCGCTCGGGATTGCCTAACTTCACGGCGCTCTTATGTTAACGTTTTTGTATTAATTAAATGAGATTCATTTTTTCCTCAAGCTGTACCAGAGGGAGGCTTGATCCTTTCCTTAGAACCCACAATTAATTGCCGACCCCTATTCAAGGAAGATCTAATTCATTCATATTGCACAATTTTTAAAATGTGATTAAAAAAAAAAAAGTTATGATTTTCGAACAATAAATAATATTATATCGTCTACCAAATCATTTAATTAATTATGGGAACTGCCTTAAAAATAAAATCAAACGCTCTATACATTCGGTCGGCAACCTGTGGTTGGGATTAATTTATATCCCAAAGATATTGATTATAATCACCTTCAAATTAGTGCATTTTTTAAAACTATTAGTATTATATTAAAAAGATACGAAAGAGAAATTATCAATTTATATATTTAATTGGAGGTTTACTTCGTATGATGGAGTTCATTATAATTAAAACAAAATATTTTACTTTATTATACAGGAATTTTATTGCCAGACAACTGTTGTGTCCACATTCTCACAGTTTCGGTCCGATAAGGACCATCATCAGGCCTGAAACATACAAATTCACCCTCTTTGGGGAAATATAGTATATTTGAATAAGAGACAAGGAATTCATGGTATGTTCTGGTTTTTTAATGACATAATTTTTTTTTTTTTTTTTGGAAAAAAGTGACATAGTCTTTTTGATTTTGAACAGAGCAATATTATCTGTCTCCTTAAAATTTATAAAAAATCATAATTTTGATGTTTGTTCAGTGTATTGTGAAGAGAATGAATATGTAACCATATGAGAGATTGGCTCGGTGTTGCATGAAGTTTAAGAGAACAATTTGTATGTTTCAGGCCTGATGATGGTCCTTTTCGGACCGAAACTGTAGAATGTGCACACAACAGTTTTTTTTTTTTCCTCTCCCCCCCCCCCTGCCCCCCCCACAAAACACTTGGGCCGAACCCCAAAACACACAATCACACAACAGTTGTCTGGCAATAAAATTCCTGTATGATAAAGTAAAATACTTTGTTTTAATTATCGTGAACTCCAGCATACGAATTTAAAAGAAGTAAACTTGCAATTATATAAATTTATTACTATTTTTATTTTGTTTTTTGAGTTACCATCTAATAAACGCAATTAATATTAGTCGTACCGACCACTGTTCTATACAAAGAAATTCTCAATAAAATACCCAAACATTTATCAATATATTTATTTATACTTCGTGATTTCTAAAATTTTCAGAAGTTTCTAAATCTTCTTCATTTTTTTTTTCTTCTCACTATATTTTCTTTTTAGACCCGTCTTGAAAAACGGAGATATGTGTTTTATAGACAAATAAATTTAGGCATCCAGCAAGAAATAATATCCCTTTATCCCGTTGATTTTCCTCCTACCAATCTTTTATTATGATTACCTCTTCTATCTCTTCCCAAGTCTTTCCTTTGCTCCCCCCCTCTTCTCAACTTCCTTGTCTACTTTTTTTTTTAATATTATCATTTATCACTTCAGAAAAAAAAAATATCTTGCGATAAAGAATCATTTTTTTGGAATTTTGTCTAAAAGTATATATATGAATTCCTTTAATTTTAAAACCCTATGGTCTATATTTTGAAATATTCTTTTTATGTAACTAACAAATCTTCATTCTCAAGAAAAATGTATTTTTCATTTTTTTTTTTATGTAGACAGTTAAAAAAAGATCCATCCATTGTATTTTTGATGAACTAAACTGATCGATGTTATCGAAAACAACTCGTATGCAAAATAGATGCTCCCTAGGGATCTCGTTGGAATGAGTCCCATTCATCCGGGTAGTAATTTTCCCCATGGCATCTCTCCATTCATTTTATACCTCCATTTCAAGGGGAGCCACTCGTATTTTTTTTTTTAATTAAATTTCCAAATTTAATCAGAAAGATTTTCGATTTATAAAAAAAATATATATACAAATACAATACAGATTAAAATAAAACCTTTTTTTTAATAAATCAATAGAAATTTTTCATAAAATATAAATTAAGGTAATAATTTTTTCTTTTTTTTTGTTTCAGGTGAGCATTGCATTTCAATCCCTCCTCTTCTTTTTTGGTGAGTTTTTTATCATCATTTTATAAAGCGTTTATTCAAAACATATCATTTAATAATGAAAGAAAGTAATTATCAAGGACGAATTACTAAAACATTAAATTGAATAGACCGGGTGATATTTTTTCATACTATTTTCTATGAAAAGTTTTTTTCTTTTTTCAATGATTTTTTTTATTTTTACTTTCTCTTACCTCTATATATATGTTGATATATATATAGAGAAAAAGTATTGGATTCATGTCAAAAATTTGATGTCGAGATTTTGATGGATATACATATTTTGAGGTCCCCTGAATCCAAAAAAGTGGTTTTCGCGGCATGGTCTGTCTCTCTGTGTGTCTGTGGGGGAGGGGGGACAAATATCTCAAGAACGAAAAGAGCTAGGAGGTTGAAATTTTATATTTAAGTTAGGTACCCCCCTGGGACGTGACACGAAGCTTTTGAACAAAATCGTCCAAAGAGTACTAGTACTTTATTGATGTACTTTTTCCGTTTTTTTTTTCCATTTTCTCAAAATTTGCTCCAACAATTTTGATTAAAATAAAAAATCAATTATTTTTTAGATTCTCTTTAAAATGTATATTCTCATTTTCCTCTCAAAATTGTTTGAAGTCTACTTTACTCTTGTACTTCACAGGAAAGTTAGGAAAAATGGTTGCTATGGTAACAAAATTTAAATATTTTCCCATACTTATAAATTTTACATCTCTCGAATGTACTATGCTGTCGGAAACTAAATATATATCGACACAAAAAAATCTAGTGTGACAAGCACAGAACAAAACTTTCGATTACCGAAGATAAGAGAAAATTGTTTGCTGTGCGGCCAGTCACACCAGATTTTTTAAATAACATAGGAGTTTATAAAACTTGAACCTTACAATTTCTAATGATTTTATAAAGTCCATTGATTACAATAAAATGCGACTATCACATTCGAGCTTTATGTACAGTATTTAACAAAAAAATTGTGCCTGAAATCACAAAAAAATATTTCTCATTAATAACATCTAAGTTCACAGAACAAGAAATTATATTAATGTATTTACCCCTTACGATGATTCCAGACAACCCTCCTCACTATGTCTAATAAATGCTTTAAATGTCTATTTTATCATAAAATTTTTTCTCTAAAAACAAGTAATAATATTTATTTAGGAGGTAATTTTCGATATTTGAAATGTACTCTTAAAGAGTGTACATTTATCTGAGTCACTCTTCTGAAACTTGAACTTTTTCGAATCGGAAATTCCTGACTTCATTTGGATTCAAATCGAAATGAATCAGCCTGTATGACCTTATGGTCTTAAGATGAAATAAAGGGTAAAATCAAAATGAGTCTTCTTTCTCTTAATCAAGTTCTTCTTATCCGTAGTCCTCTCCTCTTTCCAGAGAGATTGCTCTCTCGACAAATGACTCAGATGGATTTGAAGTTTCCCCGAATCGTTAGCCATTTTCCCAGGCAGATCCGCCGTATTCTTACTCATCTCATTTATCTAGAGTTGTAACCTTCTAAATCGTGGTTCTCCAATTGCATGGCTATTAATCATTCCCATAAAATGGTCACTCAACCCTATATTTAAATAGAAATAGAGTACACATAACAGTTGAGTCATATATGTTGTCCTCTAAATTAATAGTGTTTATTGTTAATGTCCAATTTAGTCAAGGATTTCTGTTTTTCCCGAAAAAAAATTTAATAATAATCGACAAAATTATTATTCTCTTTTATTTATAACTTTCTCTTACCTCTATATATGTTAATATATAGAGAAATTATTGGATTCATGTCAAAAATTCCATGTCGAGTTATACACGTTTTGAGGTTTTGAATCCAAAAAAGTGGTTTTAGCTACATGGTATATCTGTGTGTGTGTCTGTGAAAATATCTCAAGAACAAAAAGAGCTACGAGGTTGAAATTTGATATTTAAGTTAGGTACCCCTTGGGACGCGACACAAAGCTTTTCAACAAAATCGGCCAAAAAGTACTAGTACTTTTCAGTTTTTTTTTTTTTTTTTTTTTTTTTTTGAATTTTCTCAATATTCGCTATAACGATTTTGATTAAAATTCAAAAATCAATTATTATTAGATGCTTTTTCAAATGTATATTCTCATTTTGCTCTCAAAATTGTTTGAGGCACACTTTACTCTTGTAGGCAAGATATGAAAAATAGTTGCCATGGTAACAAAATGCAAATTTTCTCCTATGTTTATAAATTTTACATTTTGAATTTTAATATATTGGCTGAAACTAAATATATCTCGACACAAAAACAATCTGGTGTGATAAGCACAGATTACAACTTTCGATTACCGAAGGTTGTGAACAGTCACACCGGATTTTTTTTCTTCAACTTCGTGCGATTTGCCTCAAATTAGAAATATTGGTATTTATTTCTTTTTCATCCGTTTGAAAATTTAAATTTTTTTTTACAGTACATACAAATAAAATAAAGTTTACCCGAAATAATGAATTTTTACCTAGAGTCATGAAATTTTGTTGGGTCCATTTATTTGGAATCTATCATTATTTTAGGTAAACTCTATTTTATTTGTATAAGATACTATTATTAAATATTAATTAATAAAACAAGCAGTTTAGTCGAAATAATGCATTTGTTACTTAATTTAATCATCCATTTTTGGAAAACCATATATGGGAATACCTCTAACAATTAAAATTATATATACACCCCTTTAAACCGAAGTTAAAATAAAGTTGTGTGCTGTACGACCAGTCACATATTTTTATTTATTAATTTTTTTAAAAACGCCTAAGGTGTTCTAAACTTTTTCGAGAAGTGAATATTTATTTTATTAGCTACCACACTGACTAAACAGATACGAGTTATCTACCCCTTTTTTCTTCACCGCCTAATGTCTTTTTAATATAAATAGACACGGTCGCGGTTACCATATTATGAATATTCTCGAAATGTTTCTGCATTGAATTGGTAATGATCTCACTCATTGCATATTAATAACTCGCTCGTTAGCTCGTGGTCTGCAGAAGGGTGCTTCATCTTCGGATCTGGGGTAGGCACTTGAGGGAGTTATAGCGTGATCCATCTCCAGAAGGGATTGATGGACACTTTGCTTGTGAACGAAGGGAAGATAGGGTGTGCGAAAATTCAACCTCCCCCCTTAAAGCTTTTTCCTTATCAAGAGCTCATAAGTCATCATGTCATTTGAGCGATCCCTTACTTTCAGCATTCTTTCATTAATAATTAGACTAGTGAACTTCCAATCCTTTATATTATAGAAATAGCTTTATATTTACCCTCTCTGCTTTCTTTCTTAATTAAATTGCTTTTTACTTCTATATTCGAAAGACGCGAATTTGAATGGCGCAATTGCATTTTCTAAATAGAAGGGGACAAATAAATTTGTATTCACCTTTAATCAACTTATTTAAAGCAAAGAGGGTTGTTACTATATCAACAAATTTCTCTATATATGTATGGACAATTTAAAGCAAAGGGGCTTGAAGTAGCTACTCTCTTTTAAAAATTCTTATATCAAATCAAAGGGGACTACTCTCTTTGATAATTGGATGATGCATAACATAAAGGAACCAAGCGACATTAACCTAAATTTGAGATAAAGGGCTTTGCATTTGCACACTTGTAAACAAACCCAATGGCAATGACTTGTTTTCTTGTTTTATACAGAGTAATAATGTTGTGATTTAAATAAAGAGGTAGATCTTGTTTTTTCCTACAAGATGGCGGGTTTAACAAGCCTGTCGATCGACCCCCGGTAGTTATTATATTATATTAAATATTTTATACAATCAAACACACTTCTTAATGGTCTTTTTTTTTTTAGAATACTCCTTTCAAGACAGCCACAAAATTTGTAAAAATTGAATTAAGGAATAATTTTCTTTGTAAAAAGTAAAAATAATCCATAAATTTAATCATTTTGAAAACTTTCCTATTGGTTCTCGTTGATGTTGTTGGGAGAAAGGAGGATTAAATATAAGGACTGCCATTATTTGCAAATATTTCGGTCAATCTAACACCAGATCATTAAATCTTATCTTGCGCTATAGAAATGAGTCAAATAACGACTATGTATTGTATAAATAAATATAAATAAATATATAGGTTATAATATTTACGTATGTTCCTTACGTTGTCCTTTTATTTAATACTTTTGGATTTTTTTCCGCCTTTAATTTCACTCTTTTTTTTTACCGAGAGTTTCATTTTTTCCTATAGTGATATTATTGGAAATCGATTCCAATCCTTCCTATGCGTGTTCGCAAAACCTCCCCGTACGAGAATCCTCTTTAAGCAATCCTTTCTTATTAACCCCTGCCCAAGGCTGTCTGTCTACCTTTTATATATATATCCTATATATTAAGCTTTTTAAATAGGAATTTCCTTTAAATTATTTGTTGATTAGTTAACTCTGGTTCAAGGTCACTTTCGCTATTCATTTCTCTAATTGTCCAGCCCAAATCATTTTTTTTTTTTTGTAAAGAATTTTTTTTTTTAACTCTAGCTATTAAACTTGATATTCTCATTTATAATTGAGGACGATATCTCTTTATTTACACCAATATGTGAACTTATTCTTGGAAGTTCAATGGTGTAAACTCAAATGAAACGACGCCTGAGTAATTTACAAATTAGGAAAATAATTCTTTTATTTCCGTATATTTATTTATCTAAAAGTAAAATCGCATGTTAATTTTTAATTTAATTTAATAAAAAAAAGAGAAAATTAAAAAGGGCTTTTATTCGTATAGTTTTTGTAGTTAAAATAGTAGATTTTATGCCACCACTTACAAAACAAAATTAACGACACCGACCGACACCTCTTAAATTAGCCGACACCGACACCTGTAAATCGAGGTTTAGGGGTATATTGAACAAGGGCGGATACAGGGGGGGGTAAAGGGGGTAATTACCCCCCTGAGATTTAAAAAAAATACTTTTTTCAAAAAAAATGTATTTTTAATGTAAAATTTTAAAAATTAATACTTAAAAATTTGATTTGTATTTATATTCTGGCCAACAAGTACAGAATGCGCCTTAAAATTACCGAAATTAAGAAAAAAATAGTATGCTGTGCGACGAGTCACACCAGATTACCCCCCCCCCCCCGAGAAACACCTCTGGATCCGCCCTTGATATTGAATGAGTGGATAAATTACTTAGCTGTAAAATATAAACTTCTTAATCAAACTTTTCTTCTCTCTATCAAAAGACTTTAAAATCACTCTCGATTGAATTACCGTTGCGCCAAAAAAAAAAAAAAAAAACACTAGTCAGCGAATAAATAAATAAACATATAGAGAGGATAGATAGTATTTTATATTTTATTCGTAAGAGTGGGTTTAATGGATCGCGGGTGGTATCTCTTAGATTTCTTTCACTCAAATAATTATTAAATAAGACAAGACAAACAGAGGAGGTATTTTTAGGTGAATCCCCTTGCCAGCCAGATTCGGAGCCTATCTTGTCTTTCCTCTTCCTTATCTTTCACCGGCAGTTGTCAGGGAAGGGCAAGGAAGGTATCGATCCCAGGCAGCACGTGCCAGCGCATAACACCCTTCTTGCCTCTTTCCATATATTACATTAGCTCCTTTTTTTCCCTCCTATCTCTCACTGCCCTCCGGATTTATATATTTATTTATTCATTCTTTTGAATTATCGTAAATATACCGTTTGAATCATAAAATAATTTAAACCTTACTTTTTTTTTATATCATTTAATCTTCTTTTATATTCAAATGAATATAAAAGATTTTTCTTTATTTTATAGCAATTTTGATCGTTTAAAAAAAAAAGTTTTAAATTATGCCACAAATATTCATCATTCAATCTAGCAATAACCACAATTCAATTTTTTTATTCTACCCAAACACAAAGTTTTTTGTTTCGTTCATTTCCTCTCGAAAAAAATTTTCCCATTTCGATTTAGAATTGGTTTAGAGTTCTGAGTTTTTTTTTTCGCCATCTTAATTGGTAGCTAATATAATCTTAATTTGTCAGAGTTTTAGAATAAGAAGCGAGACTTCTCTGTGCCTAAGGCGGATTCTGACTTTTAATAAGTTCTAATATCATTCTCAATCTATTGTCTTGTGTAGTGTTTGAAGTTTTAGTGCTGGTTTTTCTATAGACATGTAAAAATCATTCATTGAAATTGAAAACTTTGAGATAGAATGTTAGAGTTAATATGTAAGCGCCCACATGAAAAGGTACTGAGCGCCACAATTAGTCCCCACCTGATACAGAGCTTTAAATATATGGTATAGTATATGGTGAAATAATTTTAAATTTCAAAGATAAAATAAAATCATCTGTACCAGATTTTACGTTTTATCTTATCGAACATTAAAATTATTTCACTATTCTCCATATACTATACCATATACTTAAACTTTAGCTTCAGGTGGGGACTTAATTGTCCTCACTATACCAAATCTTCACTGGGCTAAATTTTCAGGAGAGCCGATTTACTAAAAAAAGTTAAAAAAAAAAATAGATTTTTTTTTTATTACTAATTCCAATTCTCTAGTTCTTCATCTTATATGATGAAATATTCGATTCATCAGAATCGATGTATTTTATATAAAAAAAAATTGAAAAAACAAGACAAAGGTGAGATAAGAGAAAAGGGACCAAACTCATTTTTCTCAAAACTAGATTTTTCATAACCAAAATTTTAAAAATTCATATCTTCCAAACAAAAAAATTCTAAAAATACCGACTTGCTCAGCAGGATGTGTTCTGTACAGAAAGCAAAAACTTAATTTTAACCCAGGTAGAGATTTGGTACCTTTTCATGTGGAGACGGTCACATATAGGTTTATAGGGAAAAATTATTACTAATATCGAATAGAAAAAGCAGAAAAAGATGATGTTATGAAATTAAAAAAAAAAAAAAATTATATTTATTTTGTTCAACGTTTCGATCTACCAGGTATAAGATCAATAATTGTTATAAAATACCCTTGTTGTAATATAAAGTTTTAATGAAAAGATCTATTTAATATTTATCGGGCAAAATAAATAAAATATTTTTTTTTGAATCAATTTTTCTATTTGCTTTTTCCCCTATTGAGTTAAGTAAAATTTTAAAAAAATTGGTGACATTATAGTTATATGAGTCCCAAGACAAAATGATCGCTATACTTTCTCTCTATATATTTCATATATAGGGTAAGAGAAAGTAAAAAGAACACCTTTTTCGTTTTAAACGAGAACTTCTAACACGAAAAGCGAATACATAGAGTGCCCGCCTATTGTACCACTTTACTAAGGCCTGGGATGAAACAAAATTTGTTAAATTCTTTGTTTTAATAATGATAAACACAAATTTTTCCTTTAAAAATGTAAATATCACGATTTATAGACTGATTATACGCATGGGTGTTGGTTTATGGGCGATATGGTAAGCCCTTCAAAAAATAAAGCTATGATAGAATTCAAATACTTAACAATATAAATAGTTAAAATATTTCAAATTCCAAATTTAATTAAATTATTTTTGAGTTTTATTTTCTTTGAGTAAATATATATTAAATTAAAACTACAATATTTTTAATAAAGAAAAAATTAATTGTATTATGCTAATTACGATATGAAACTAAAAGTTTTAGCCTTTTTAAAAAATACAGTTGAATTAATGATATTTATACTTTTTTTATTTTTGGCCTTTATTAGATTTTACAAGAGATGAGGTTATTTAGCGTCAATGAGATGGGAGGGTGAAATGAAATGAATTAATGAGATCCATGTCGAGATGAGATTAGAGCATGTGCAGGCATAATAATAGGATTGTACGCATTCTTGATTCATCTGCAAAAGGGAGAGATTATATTTATAATTAAAAGTTGACTATTTGATTAAATAATTCAGTATGTTCAAATTCTGAAATTAGTAGATTTACAATGTATAAATGAAATTTTAAAATATATAGATCGGGCTAAAATTTGACGTCAATTTCTTTCTCAATTCTCGAAGGTTTACTACTTTGAAGTTTGCAAGGTGCAGACTTTTAAATAATTTTAAACAATTATTTTTCAGAAATTTTATTAGCTGGCAACTGATTGCAATGTACAGTTTCGGTCATCTAGTGTGACCATCATCAGGCCTGGAATATATATCAAATATACTTTAAAATACAGGACATTACATTTTATTACAATTGCATTATTTTATTTTATACAACATTTTAAAAAATTTTTCTTTTATACGTAATTTTATAAATAGCCAACATTCTCAATTCTAACTTCAAAGTAAACCTTCGAGAATTGAGAAAATTTGCTTGAGCTGTTTCTTGAATGTGTCAATTTCTTTTTTATCTTCTCGAACCTGCGTCAGAAATTCTACAATAGCTTATCAATAGAGACCGGATTTTAAGCAAAATGCTTATTGCTGAATTTTATAAGCAACCATTAGATATTTAATTTCTATACGAATTAGGAAAAAGTAAATGCATTGAGATTGCATTCTTTATGCTTTTTTTGAGTTTTCATGCTTTTTTTCCCTTTCGTGCTTATTTGAACTTATTTTACGAATATTTATAATTTTTTTTTTTTATTAAAAAACTTTTTCCCATTCACACACGCATACACCAGGGACGTAACCCCCCCAAAAAAAAAAAATTTTTCCAAAAACCCCGCAGTGTGAAAAAATATAGCCCTGTAAAAAAAAATTTTCCCCAGGGTGAAAAAATTTGGTTTCGCAAAAAAAAAATTTTTCGCAGGGCGGGGCGGAATAAATTTAGTTTCTTTAAAAAAAAATTTGTATACTCCATTGGTATGAGTATAAAATTGCTTATTAGATGCTTTTTTTCAACTTATAAGCTTATTTAACAACTTTTTATTCAAGTTTTTTATGCTTTTTAAGCACTTTTTTCCATTTTTTTATCTTTTTTGTCCGGTCTCTACTTATCAAATTTTAATATTTGTGACTTACTTTTAACAATTAGTCTAAAAAATCGTCGTCTTGGAGGAAAAAAAAAAAAAATTATTAACCTTGCTCGTATGTCATTTTGCTCGTATCTCAAAACAGTTAGCCAAGTGACATTAAATAGCTCGGATGCACGACCAGTTGCAACTTTTTCACAGCTGGTCGTTCCTCTTATCTCAAATTTCGCTCGTATTTCAAAACAAAACTTCGCTCGTTCAACAGCTCGTATCTCAAATAAGTCGTATCTTAGGGCACTCGTATCTCGAGGTACCACTGTATATATGCCTAATGTGATAATTGACTCAGGGCAGTACAATTTCATCTAATTTTAATTCAAATTTTATTATATTATATAATAGTTTTTTAATAGTTGCCTGCTAAGTCGATTTTAGGCTACCTTATTGGCAGGCCAGCGCATCAGTTGCCTATACTCAAGGCGTCCACCTTAAGATGTCCAACTTTCTCAATTTTCTTCAATGAATTTTGATTGAATTAATAGTTCGTATTTTATTTCTAGAAGTTAGGGAAACCGAATAACAATTTTATTGGCTATTAATCAAAGGCTTTAGCGTAGAGGTATAATTCTTGCCTTATGCCTTAGGGATGAGTATCTGTATTTGAATCAAACAATTAAATTTTTCTAATATGGCTATTAATTTAAAAAATGAGAGCCTAAATGGCCTCAAATTCCAAATAAATAAATAAATAAATTTTGCTTAATTGTTTCCGAACTTATTTATTTCTTTCTCAGTTGTTTAAATAATCATAATCGAAACTTCTTAAATGAACTAATCATTTGGGAGATCCTGCTCTAAACATAACTAAGGACTTCTACTTAATTTTATATAGTAGTAGACTTCCTGTAGACTAAGAAGCTAATGACCAAATTAATTTAAAAAAAAAAAAAAATCCTTATTGGAATTAATTTTTCTTCTAAAATGGTCTTTGATTTACCATTAAATGTTAAAATCAAATTCATTTATATTCATATTTGACTTTTGTAAACATCTTCTTCATTATATTTTAATTTAAATTCAAAAGTTTTCTCTCGATTCTCTTTTTATTCAAATAATCTCTATAGACTTTAATCATTTTCTTGTTGAAAAGAAAAAGTAAAATGACTCAAATATCATTTTAACTTAATTTTTACCTTGTCAAAAGGAATGTGAAATTCATGAATCAATTGGACCAGTGGGGATCTTAAATTTTAGATTTTGCCTTTAAGATTAATTACATATATTTCAATTTGATAGTTAGAAAACCGCGGTTTTCTGATGTTTTTTTTTTTATTTGTTTTCATTGATAACTGTTAAGAATTTAAAGTCAAAATATCATAAAAGTGTGATTTATTTCTTCGTTTCTTACTTACCACCTATATTCGGCAACCAGACAATAACGAATTATATTATCGAATCAAATATCTACTGTATTTACCATCCACTCATATTTCTAATATAAAATATTCCGCACTTCCATTCAAAGGGTATTTTTTTTTTATCAATTATTTTCAAAAATTCGTCCCTGATCATTCACTTTAAAACTGACCTTCCTTTTATATATGATTGATCTTCTCCATAAAAGAGACATATTTTTTACCCATCACTATTTTACATATTATGGAAAAATTATTCACGAGAGCAATTTGTCAAAATGTCAACAAGAAAGAAAAAAAAAATAAGAATATAAAAAAAATTATTTCGAACCCTTCGGGCAACAACACGAAATGAAGCGCACACAACATTATCCCCATTTTATTTTTAAAAAGACAAAAAACAACCCTTTTCTGGAGAGAACCATCAAGAGAAAGAGAAAACCAATTTCCTCTCAAGCTCCTATCCTTTTTTTCCTCTCTTCTCTTCTCTAAACGATCACGCAACTTTTTTTTTTTTATTATCGTACTCCTATCGAAATTTTTGCTATAAAAATGTTTTTAAATTCCTTTAGTACATACCTTCAGCTGGATAATAAAATTTTAACTAGAAGAATTTAAAAAGCCTCAACCATGAATATAGAATTTTATAAAAAAAAAAAAATGAAAAAAGTCTTCAATTATTAATTTATTTTAATGATAAACCTAATTTAAGATTAAGTGCATTAGTAATTGAGCATTTGAGAACAAGATTTACAATTTATTTATATTTATTATTTGAATTCCATTAATTTCTACAATACTATGCGCCACAGCCAAAGAGATTGTAGAAGATTTAAAATATGGGATCGAATTTTGGTTATTTTCCCTTTATTTTGTTCCTTAATTCTTTTCGACCAGAATTTAAATTTAAATAGAAACTTCAATTCATGGGTATATGTAAACAAATTTAAATTTTATTTTGTCTAAATGGCCTGCCTATTCCAAAGCTTTTTTGCCTTGTTTGCCTGATTTAAATATATTTTGTCCAAAAATGCTTAATAGTAAACTTATCCAAATTTTATATTGCCTAAAATTTCCTATTCCATGAAGCTTTTGTCAAATTTTGCTCCAACGATTTTTTTTAATTCAAAAATCAATTATTTTTTAGATTCTCTATAAAATGTATATTCTCATTTTGTCATTGAAATCTTCTGAAGACCACTTTACTCTTGTACTCCATAGAAAAGATAGGTGAAATGGTTGCCATCGTAACAAAATATAAATATTTTGCCATACTTATAAATTTTACATCTTGAAAATCGAATGTACCGTACTGTCGGAAACTAAATACATGTCGACACAAAAAATCTGGTGTGACTGGCGCACAGAACACAACTTTCGATTACCGGTATCGATTAAAGGTAAGAGAAAGTTGTGTGCTGTGCGCCAGTCACACCAGATTTTTTTCTATCTTTCCTTTCATCAAATAAAATAAATGTCCTCAGATGCCGAAAATGACCTTAAATAAAAAAAACCTTTCGTTTCAAATTCAAAGTTTGTTGATATTTTTTTTTAAATTTAATTCTTTTTCGGCTTTTTTTTTTTTTTTTAAAACATTCACACTTTTTTCTCATTCACACTCACACTCACACACACATTCACACTGTCTTTTCAGCAACTCAGGCCATATAAGACATTTACGATAACCGTTATTTATGAATTTATTTATATTGGGGTCCAGGTATTCTTATTTAAGCCATTTGGTATCCAATTGGCTTAAATAAAATCATCGACTGCCTGGGGTCCGAACCCGCGACGTTTGGTATACGAGGTTAGCACGCTAACCTCTACACCAAGCCCCGAGGGCCTTTTTCGGCTTCTAAGGCTATTTAGACCTCGTCTTTATTTTATTTTATTTTTTTCAATTGATTCCTAGCTATTTCAATTGAAACAAATTTATGCGCTTGGAACGGGATGCAAACCCTCAATCTATAGCATCGAGAAGCTAAATCTTTACCTCAAGGGCAAATATGTAAACATTAGATTATATTATAAATAATTTTCGGGACATGCTTTTTTAATTGAATCAATTAACAATATACAGCTTATAACTGCGCATAAGAAATTTTTCAGTGTTGCTACTTCATCAAGAAGTCCTTGGCCAAACTGGTTCTTTTACTAGTTGCCAATACTTAGTATACTAGCCCAGTATGTGTACGGATAGATGCCATGCTCTGCCCCACACTTCCTTCCATCAATAAATACCTGTTGTAAACAAGTTAAATACAACTAACCATTCAAAGAAATAATTGTGAAAGGATATACTCGAGCATCGAATAAGCGAGCAACTTCAGTGGCACCTAAAAGTCCCTTTATGGCAATCGGCACACCATAAACAAGTAGAAAGTTTTTTTTTTTATATTCATTATTTTTTTCTTTCTTATACAAATTTCTCTAAGTAAAATGTATATTTTTTCTAATGAAATTTTAACATAGATTAAAATTATGGTTTAAGTAGTATAGAAAAGCTTGAACCAAAATGATCTCTGGCCTCTGAATAACTTGGCTACCAAAAGTCTTAACAGTGCCTGAATCAATCATATACATCGTATTAAAACATAATTGAGTATTCGTTAAAGACTATATGGGCTCTAATGCCGAAGACATATTTTTTTTTTTACTTTCTCTTACCTATGTATATATGTAATATATATATAGAGAGAAAGTATTGGATTCATGTCAAAAATTCGATGTCGAGATTTTGATGGATCTTCACGTTTTGAGGTCCCCTGAATCCAAAAAAGTGGTTTTCGCGACATGGTCTGTCTGTGTGTGTGCTGTCTGTGTGTCTGTGAACAAAATATCTCAAGAACGAAAAGAGCTAGGAGGTTGAAATTTTATATTTAAGTTAGACACCCCCACGGGACGTGACACGAAGCTTTTGAACAAAATCGACCAAAAAGTACTAGTACTTTACTGATGCACTTTTTCAGTTTTTTCGATTTTCTCAAAATTTGCTCCACGATTTTTTTTAAAATTCATATATCAACTATTTTTTAGTTGCTCTTTAAAATGTATATTCTCATTTTGTGATTGAAATCTTCTGAAGACCACTTTACTCTTGTTCTCCATAGAAAAGATAGGAGAAATGGTTGCCATGATAACAAAATATAAACATTTTGCCATACTTATAAATTTTACATCTTGAAAATCGAATGTTCCGTACTGTCGGAAACTAAATACATGTCGACACAAAAAATCTGGTGTGACAAGCACAGTACACAACTTTCGATTACCGAAGGTAAGAGAAAGTTGTGTGCTGTGCGCCAGTCACACCAAATTTTTTACTTATGCTATGAAGATTTTTTTTTTTTGAGATCTTTTTCGGCAAAGAAGGCAATTTATACTCCGTCTCTATTTATTTTAATTGGATGGGTAGCCAAACCAATTGAAATAAATTGTGGCATGAGCCGGGATGGGAACCCGCGGCCCTTGGTATAGCATGCAACCACTACACCCAGGCCCGAGGGCATGCTATGAAAATTTGGGGAAAAAATCTTATCTATTTCTGTATAATTAAAACAATTTTCTAAATTTTAATTATTTTGCTCCTATTTTTACTTTCTCTTACCCTATATATGAAATAAATATATAGAGAGAAAGTATTGACAGCCACGCCAAATTTTTAATTTTTTTTTTTTTACATTTCTGTACAAAGAATATTCACCGCCAAAGAATAAATCGGAGGCAACACCAGAGACCCCAAGCGGCGGAGAAAAGCAATTAGCTTAGTGTCGTTCATCTCGTTTGACATTTCATTTTGTGTAAAATCTTTTTTATTAAATAAAAATAGTTTTAATTTATCAGTGAGTTTAATTTTGATTGTGATTTCTATTCAACAATAATTGAATTCATCTTCATTGGAAACTACCTGCCAATCGCCGTAAGTCAGATACTATTGTTTATTCAAATTAATTTTGCTTAATCAACTCCTTTTCGTTAAAAAAAATAATCTCACAAACATGGTGCCAGTCAGCATCGAAAAATTAATATTTTATCTAGAAATATAACCCTATAATTAAAAATTATATTTATTTTCCATAGGAAATTTATGGTTTTTATTTTGAAAAATAAATAATTTGTTCGTAAAAGAGTGTGTGAATGTATGTGTTTGTTTATATTTGGACTTTTTCATTTTTCCCATCACTTTACAAATGTATACCCAATATAATATCTTATCAAATATTTTCTAAACTTTTTTCAATTCCGTCTTCACTTTATGTTAACATGTCTCTATCGATTTTTGGTTAGCCAGAGGATATCTAACCTCTTGGCAAGTTTTTTTTTTTTTTTTCAAGTCACTAGAATATCGCCTGTCTTCTATAGGAATTTCTTCTTGGAATTTCGGCTATAAAAGCCATCTTTATTAAATAAATATTTTCTTTAATTAATTGATTATTGATCGGCGACTGTATATTTGAATATTGATAATGCTTCTATTCAGTTTATTTTTCTTTATAAAATCGTTTCAAAAGGAATCTTATTTATCGCACTTTAATAAAGGTTTTTAAAAGAGTTATCGGCTTATCAAAAATACATTAATTATAAATATATATTAGACTATTAATTTTTTACTTTGACTTTATCTGACATTTGTAAATCTCAAATTACTCTTTCCATTCACTTCATAATTTGCCATAATTTAAAACTATAAATATTTGGAAAATTTTTATTCTTTCATGTATCAATCAATAATAGGTTGACCTACTCAATTAGATACATATCTTCTATTTGATTTGACTTTACTAGCCTGACTTTAATTTAATATATTTAATATTATATATATTATATATACAGTAGTAGTATATACAGTAGTATATATACAGTAGTATATTTAATATTTCTCATTTAATTAATTTTTATTTATATAAAAACCATCCTGGGTTAGATTATTATTATTATTATTATTTTTTTTTTAAATAGAGACTGCATCTATATTATTATTTACAAAAAGCACGTAATAACTTTTATTATTATTATTTTTTTTTTTTTTGTTATAAAGTCAACACTCAAACATGTTTTCATTAATGAAAAAAAAAAAAAAAAAAAAAAATAGAAGCTTAAAGTTTTGATAATTTTTTTTTATTTTTATAAATGATTAATTATTTTGTTTAAAAAGTTTTTATTTATTTTAGCAAGGTAGAGATATTTATAAGCCCATACGGCTTAGATATATTTAGTTTTCATCTCTATTCTCAAATGCGGTCGAATACTAATCTACATTTTATTAAATATTTTTCCTTTTATAAATTTTCGTACCCAAAATGAAATAAAACGCCCTCGGGCTTGGTGTAATTGGTAGCGTGTTGACCTTTTATACCAAGGGTCGCGGGTTTGGATTCCAGGCAGTCCGATGATTTTATTTAAGCCATTTGGATACCAAATAAATAAGAATGCCTGGACCCCAAATATATATTAGAGTCCTATAATAAAATACAGTTATCGTTAAAAGTCTTATATGGCCTGAGTTGCCGAGAAGACTGTGTGTATGTTTGTGAATGGGAAAAACAATCGCTGGATGAAATACATAAGGAATATCCGGAGTATAGAATCAAATCATATTTTAGTATTGAAGGCGGCCAGGAGTAATGAAGTAATGCCGTTAGATTTACAAAATAGAATGATATGAGAGTGGCAATTAAGGATGGTGTATTATTCTCCATTTGTTCCTTACAATAATTTTTTTTCATTAATGGACTGATTGAGGTGCACGTTGTGGCTGTATAGATAGTGAAGGTTGGTGTTTGGAGGCAGAGGCAGCCAAGTAAAAATGCTCTGTACCAATCAGCTAGAAATGTTTCGATGCATTTATTATGTATCATCTTCAGTCAATTAATTGGTGTATATCTTGCCCAACTCTGAACAAGACCATCTCGATCAAATCTGAGCAAGATATACACCAATTAATGGACTGAAGATGGAACATAATAACTGCACCGAAACGTATCCAGCTGATTGGTTTTAAGCGTTCAGAGCATTTTTTTCTTGGCTGCCTCTGCCTCCAAACATCCTTCATTAAAAGGACTTATGTTATTCTTAATTTGTTCCGAAACGTTTCCTTGTTATATTTGTACAAGCTTACCTCTCTTTAACGCTCTCCATTTTCCATCACACATTAAATAAACATTAGTGTCTGCAATAATATTGGTACAGTATTGTAATGTTGGGTTGCGAGGATGCAGCCAAAGAGGGTTTCAACCAATGAAAACACCAATTCCAATAAGAGACGTTCAATCGGTCAATCATTTACTTCGAACCTCTCTGAACCATTGCCCTCGAAATTAAATTTTTTTTAAACCGACTGGCCAAATAACACATGTTCATATTAAATACTACATGAAAATATAAACATGAAAATTCCTGAACGCCTGAAGATGGCAAAATAAAATTTTTTCCAAAACGTCTCATTGGAATTGGTGTTTTCATTGGTCCAAAACCTCTTTGGCTGCATCCTCACAACCCAACAATACAATATCTACAGCCACTAACTCACCCATTAGTATAGTATTATTAGAAACCTTACTACAGAGAAATAAGATCCGTCTCATTGCCTTTAAATTAAATGATATCTAGTTAATCACTTGGAAAGTTTTTCCCATAATTTTATTTTAACCATCCGGGTTTATAAACTCCTTTTTTAGACTTAATTTCTTTTATCACTCATCTTAACAAGAAATTACAGACTTACTAACTTCTTATTTCTTTTCCATTTTAAATTCTTTAAGCGTATTTATAAAATATATAATTATATATAATTAACTAATTTCCTTAAAAAAAAAAAACGAATTAAAGCGGATTAAAATGAGATTATTTGTTGGCTAATTTAAACTAAAGTAAGGATGTGATGATCAAATAACTGTTTTTTTTTAACATGGCCTTATTTTTTTTTTATTAAATCTTATTCTTTTACGACGTTAAAATTTATATTATTTTCATTAAAACTTGATCATTTATAGTTGATCTATATTATTTACTTAATTATCATTAGATCATTTTTTCATAAAATTCTCTTTTTATTTTTTTAGTGGTCTTTAAAAATTAGTACAATTTCGTAATTGGAGAGGTGCATGGAAAAAACTCTAATATATAACTTAAACAATAATATATACCTAAATATCTAAATATTTTTCGAGATCTATTATTTGAATAAGATAATAGTATTCAAAATACCTCGATTCGGACTTTAACTGAGTCATAGAAAACACTCACATGTCTTGTTAAATAATATATACTCAAAAGAGGTATAAGCTGAATAGCTTATAGCTGAATGTTCGTATTTAAATTTGGTAGAAAAAAATGAACAATGCAGCTAGTTTTATTATTGTTATCACACATTAACTTGGTCCTGAAGATGGTTGGATATATGAACGAAACAACAGCCCTTTTTTTATAAAAAAAATCTTTATCACACACACAACTTTCTCTTACCTTCGGTAATCGAAAGTTGTGTTCTGTGCTTGTCACACCAGATTTTTGTGTCGAAATATATTTAGTTCCCGACAGTACGGAACATTTGAATTCAGATGTAAAATTTATAAGTATGGGGAAAATATTTATATTTTGTTACCATGGCAACCATTTCTCCAATCTTCCCTATGAAATACAAGAGTAAAGTGGTCTTCAGAAGATTTCAATTGCAAAATGAGAATATACATTTTAAAGAACATCTAAAAAATAATTGATTTTTGAATTTTAAAAAAATCGTTGGAGCAAATTTTGAGAAAATCGAAAAAAACTGAAAAGTACATCAGTAAAGTACTAGTACTCTTTGGCCGATTTTGATTAAAAGCTTATTTTCCGGTCCCGGGGGGTGTTTAATTTAAATATAGAATTTCAACCTCGTAGCTCAATTCCTTCATGCTTAAAATTGAACACAGACACACACACCCCACCCACACACACACACACAGACAGTCCATGTCGCGAAAACCACTTTTTTGGATTCAGGGGACCTCAAAACGTGAAGATCCATCAAAATCTAGACATCGAATTTTTGACATGAACCAATACTTTCTCTCTATATATATATTACATATATACATAGGAAGAGAAAGAAAAATGAAATAAAATTAGCTGCATTGCTCATTTTTTTTTACCAAATTTAAATAAGATATATAATAGAGTCTCGTTTATCTTACCTTCGCTTATCGGAATTATCCAAAATTCCTTAAAAAAAAAAGCGTAATCGTCAGTTCTTAATGTAGTTTATTTTTTGTTGCTCCCACCTCTCCCGCTTGACTACTGAACTTAACTTCAAATAACTCTGGAAATTTATTTACTCAGTTAACTTTTCCTGTTTTGTTGTGAAACATGATTATTAGGTTTGTAATGTGTAAATTATAACATAGTTTGACATTTGCTATCTACACCTATCTATTATCCAACATTTTCGTCTATCCATCACAGGGGGTATATAGAAATTTTTTTCGGGGGGGGGGCGAACTGAAAATTTTTCTGAGGAAAATTTTTTTTAAGAAACTAAATTTTTTTCACACGAAATTTTTTGCAGAACATTTTTCCTTTGCGAACCAAAGTTTTCCATCCTGCGGAAAAATTTGTTGCGCTGATGTCTGTATATCCCTATATGGTATATGTGTTTGGGAAATTTCGGGGGGGCCTCCCCCTATATACCCCTGATCCATCATATTTCGGATAAACGACATTACTGTATATCTCTTCTGGAAAAATGAATAACTGTGTCTAAATTAAATCTCACCCTAACTTTTTTTTCTCTTACCTATGTATATATGTAATATATATAGAGAAAATATTGGATTCATGTCAAAAATTCGATGTCGAGATTTTGATGGATCTTCACGTTTTGAGGTCCCCTGAATCCAAAAAGTGGTTTTCGCGACATGGTCTGTCTGTGGGTGGGTGGGTGTGTGTTCAATTTTAAGGATGAAGGAATTGAGCTACGAGGTTGAAATTTTATATTTAAGTTAAACACCTCCCGGGACCGGAAAAATAGCTTTTAATCAAAATCGGCCAAAGAGTACTAGTACTTTACTGATGTACTTTTTCAGTTTTTTTCGATTTTCTCAAAATTTGCTCCAACGATTTTTTTTTAAATTCAAAAATCAATTATTTTTTAGATGTTCTTTAAAATGTATATTCTCATTTTGCGATTGAAATCTTCTGAAGACCACTTTACTCTTGTATTTCATAGGGAAGATAGGAGAAATGGTTGCCATGGTAACAAAATATAAATATTTTCCCATACTTATAAATTTTACATCTGAATTCAAATGTTCCGTACTGTCGGGAACTAAAATATGTCGACACAAAAATCTGGGTGACAACACGTACACAACTTTCGATTACCGAAGGTAGAGAAAGTTGTGTGGTCAGTCACACCAGATTTTTCTCTTCCTATTATACCAGCATATTACAGAACGTAAAAAAAAATCCAATTATTCTCCACGATACCACTCTCTATCATCCTAAATATGATCAAAAGGCATAACTTTTTTTTGCTTGTCAAAATTAGTGTTATAGTTTTCTCCATAAAACTTTATTTTCTTTTGTACCATTGTTTGTATGTCTATCACGTACTCTGATTACTCTTTTTTGCCCTTAATTAAAAGAGGAGCATCCATTTCAACCTACTCCCCTCTTCTCCTCTTCCCTTTAGGTCACTGACGTGATTTCAGTCCAGCACGAGATTCGAGTACTTCCAGTACTCATGGTCTGTCAGTCATTGTCTGGACGGTTAATGGAAATTGTTGACGTCAGAGCTTTCACGGGCGTGACATCATTTCCGAGCCATCTCTCCAAACCTTTTCATCATTCTTATCACTTTCCTCCCAACCACTCGTTTTAATAAAGGACTCTCTCTCTATATATTAAAACAGATTTTCAACATTTATTATTTATTATTAATGATAAAATTTAATTAAGTTTTTTCTTGTGTGTTTTTTTTTTTTTAACGAAAAATAATATCGAATGTAGTCGAGTTTTTAATGAATTTTCTCGTTCATTGGGAAAGGGTCAAACCCTGTCTATGGCGAATGGAAGGAAATAATAGAATATCAATACATTTTCATTAAAAAATCAAGAGATCTAAATTTAGAAAAATTCCCATCGATGTCTCCGACATAAATATAATTGAATTAAGAAATAAATATTGATTTATTAATTCATCAATAATACTTTTAGGAAATTATCTAAAAAATGATTGTGTATTTTGTTGTTTATCTTCTTAAAAAAAATGTAATAGGGTTTACCTCTCTATTGACAAGAGCCCCTTTATCCTCTAATCGGATTGGACAGGAGAGACAGGGATTATACCCTTGCTCTTTTTTTGCACGAATAAGCAAGCCACCAACCCCAATAAATCGAATTTATGCGATATAGAAAGGGCTATATATAATTTAATAAATTCATAATTATATTCTACCTTCTGAAATTTCATACTCTAAAGCTTTAAAATAATGAAAGAAATAAAAAAAAGGGTCGAGAATAATGATTTTTGTCTGAATGATCGCATGAGAAGAGATTTTCTTGATTACGACAGTAAATGAACACGTTTCTGCACTCTTAAAAGAGGCCAAACCGACAACATCCCTTTTTCTAAATTACGGAAAAACAACTGATAATTTAATTTGTGTTCAGAGAGTGAATTTCATTTAGACTCAGATTGACGATATGTTCTCTAGTGAAAATATATTGCGTTATTTGATAATACAGGGTGTTTTTTTTTAATTTATTATATACTGGGTATTGAGTTGATTTTATTTTACCGGCTTTGTAATGTCACATTATTTAATTCGACTTTGGCATTAATATTGTAACCTCACTAATATTTTTTTACAAAATATAGACTATTCTAATTTGGAAAGTGACACAATATTTTTCAATAAAGAATACACTAGAAACTATCATCCAGTTTAGATTAGGACCATATTCGTTTCTTATTCATCTACTTCTTCTTTCATTTAATAACTTTGAAAACAAGTCTATTTAGCCAGCACCTAGGTCTCATTTAATATTCATATTAGATTTTATGTTGTCCAGATAACCAAGATATACATTTTGATTTGAACAAACTTTAACATTTAAATTATGGTAGCCTTTTTTTTTTTTTTTAAACATTCACACTTTTTTCTCATTCACACTCACATTCATACAGTCTTTTCGGCAACTTAGGCCATTTAAGACTTTGACGATAACCGTTATGAATATATATTATTTGGGGTCCAGGCATTCTTATTTGAGTCATATGGTATCCAAATGGCTTAAATAAAATCATCGGACCGCCTGGGGTCCGAACCCGCGACGTTTGGTATACGAGGTTAGCACGCTAACCTCTACACCAAGCCCCGATATGGTAGCCTACAAATTTATTGAAACTTATAAAATAAACCTAGTTATGAAAAAAAAAAAATGTAATCTTTCGACCGTAGGTTCTCATTGAAACATTTTGTAAATTAAAATTAAATATACAAATTAAACACTAGGTTATTTATTTAATTCAAAGGTTTTATTAATTAAAAATTAACACTTGATACGTATTTAATGTAATCACTTCTGATGATGACAAGTACAGTAATTGAAGCGTGCTGGCCTTCTATATCAAGGGTCGCGGGTTCGGATCCCAGTCAGTCCGATGATTTTATTTAAGCCATGTGGATACCAAATATTGAGAAGACTGTATGTGTATGAATGGGAAAAAAGCGTGAGTGTTAAAAAAAAATGTACAGTAATTGTCGAAATACGTACGTACGAAGAGTTAATTTTTAATTAATAAAACCTTTGAAACAATTAATATAATGTTTAATTTGTATAGTTAATTTTAATGAAAAAAAACGGCCAAAGAAGGATATTTGTTTTTTTGTTGTTTTTTTTTTTTTTTTTTTTCGTTTTCCCAAATTTTCTCCCACGATTTTTTTTTAAATTCAAAAATCTTTAAAACTCGCAAGGTTTGAAGGATTAACGATTTTTCGTATACTTTAATAATCTTCCACTTTTTCATTAGAGTCAAAAAATAATCTGGTCGCACAACTTGCTTTTACATTAACATGTAACCAGGGATGGGCGTTAATCAGTTACATGTATTTGAAATACAAGATACCAAATACAATATTAATTGGTATTTTGTATCTCGTTACAGCATAGGCAAAGTAATTGCTATCTTGTATTTCGTTACATTTTTAGTAATTGGTATCTGAAATTCGAGATACCAAATACTTTTTTTTTTTTTAATTTGCCGCAGTGTAAAAGTCTTGCAAAGGGAGCTGAAATCGTTTTAATTTATTTAATATTACTGTATGTAATCGTCGTGTGGGTTCTCTGCTCCGGATCTTAGTAAAAACCAGTAACGAGAAGTCATTCAATCCGCCAAATTTTCACTCTTCGTTAAAAAACTTTTTTGCTTTCTTCTTTCAACCAGCTCTCAACGTTTGATCTGTGCTCTCAACGACTAAATCTTTGTTCTTCTGCCCCAGTTGAAAGATTGTTTTCATTTGCGGGTTTATTCATTCTCCATCAAGTTCCAGATTATCCGACAAAACTTTTGAAAACTTGGTTTTTTGAAACCTTTTCATATTTTTATAAATAAATTTTTTTTAGTGTCATGAATAATTTTATTGTTTTCGATTTTCCAAAGGTATTCTCCAATATAAGTTTAGCTGCCACTTTCCTAAACTAAATTTATTTAGGGTTCCAGATAGAGCCCTGCACGGGCCGATTTTTTTGGCCCAGACCGGCGCGTGTCCGTATTTTTTTGACTTCCCGCCCGTACCCGGCCCGTAATTTTTTATCATTCTTCAGGCCCGCCCGGAATTTTTCAAACCCGCCCATTCCCGCCCGAGATTTAGTGAATGAATGAACGAATGTCTAGTAATTTTTAAATAAAATTTCATTTGCATGCCCGTCCGCCCGAACCCGTTTATTTAGACTTGCTACCCTCCCGTATCGGCCCGTAATTTTTTCATGGCCTCCAAAGCCCGCGGGCCGGGCGGGTAACGGGCCTACGGGCCAACCCGTATCCGTGCAGGGCTCTAGTTCCAGTATTACCCCTCCAAAAGTATTTTAAAATCAAGGAAAAATTTGTTTGTAATTGGTATTTTCAATGTATTTGAAATACGTAATTGGTATCTTGTATCTCGTTACACAAACCCGTGAATAATTGGTATCTTGTATTTCGTTACAAAAATCTGAAGTAATTGGTATTTTGTATCTCGTTACTCAAAATCGAGTAACTTGCCCATCCCTGCATGTAACAACTTTTATATTAACATGTAATTTTTTTAATTTAATTTTCTAATTTTGAAGATGGGAAGCCCCTATCGAATATATGTTTTATTTTTCTGAGTTTATTTTTGACGATTTTTATTGTGTTTCCTCTTAGAGTTCGATACGTATTTATAATTTATAAATTTCAACTAATTATTCTCGGTCAGGCGAGAAGCCTTAACTTTTACCCCAGGATTATGTAACAAATCTTGTCTCTACACCGAGAACCAGAGTTTCATTTTCATTTATTTTCCCATCCCCAATATTTAAACAATAAATAGCATATCTTAAAGACCACCACCCGGTTTCTGCATTGCAGCGAATATTTTTATTTTAAATTTTAATATTGATTAAATTCATAGGACTATCAATTGACGTCTAAAAAGCTAATCAATCACCCCTGCACTTAGCAATGATTACAACCCCTTTTCTAACTCAATGACAGCTAAATTAATTGTATGACGAAAATAAAGAAGGAAATTCTTGATAAATGAGATATCCCTAAATTTGAATTGAGTTGAAAATAAAGTTGATCTGACTAAAACTTGGCTTTTATTAAATGCATACAAATTAACGAATTCTATATGTAAGTGAGAAGTCATTTTTGAACGTAAAATATTAATAAATAAGTAAAATTTTTACTATTTATTTAACTTATATCATTTCAGTAGAGAAGTTAATAAAATTCTTAGGTTTATTTATCATATTCAGGTTTTAGTTTTTCTCTTCTCTAAATTAATATTCTAGTAGTGGGACTTTCAAGAGAGCACTATAATCTGGTTGCGTAATTAACCAAATAGCGGTGAAATTGGACCATTGCTCGTTGTTTTTATATATATATTTATTATTATTTTTTTTATTTTTCTCTTTGGCCAACTTGCCAAATTTGGATGGACAACATTCCTCAGTAAGATCCAGGATGGTGTTGCGGTTTTCGAGGGCCGCACCTTGACATCGGTGCCGAAATAGACGCCATTAACCACCACCCCGTTTCACAACTTTCATTTCCATTTTTATTAATTGAATCAAATTAATATACTTGATTTTCTCAGCAAAATCAATAACTTTTTTGGAAATTTTTTTTTAGCAGGCAAGCCAAGCAATAGGCTATAATTATACGCCATTTTCCACTTATGGTTCTTGATAGCAGAAAATAAATTACTTTAAATTGTTATTTATTAGTTACATATTATTATATATACATTTTAGTCAAACTAGTTTTTCAAGAATCAATTTATTACTGTATTTATGTATAACAGAAAAGAGTTGATATCTGACATTCATCATCTACTTCAAAAATATGATACATTTTACAAAAAAAAAAAAAAAAAATTTAAATCAATCAATATGGGTATGTACAGTATTTCCTTTCAAGTTAAATTTCGTCCGAAACTTCTCCTTTGGCTTTGGACCTCTCAATTTTATTGCTCCCTGTTGTATTTTATCTTCCCGAAAATAAAGTATTAAGATGTCTCGCTGCTACGCTAATGTATTGGTCCCAAATAAAATTTGTGCGACCGGATTTTTATATTCTTTCTATAAGTTGTTAGAAGTTTATATTTTTATATCATATTTTTCGGACCCCAATTCGAACTATTTAATTTAATTCATTCATTCAAAATTCTTGTACAATTTATATTTTGAAATACTTTTTTTTCCTTTACTGATACAATTTCATTAAAAAAATCGAATTTTGCACAACTAAATTGATATTAAAATGTAGTATGAATTAAAATATATTATAACCATTGCGTGACTTTATCAATCTCTCCTACATCTAAAATACCTTTTTATTATTGTGAAAATAGCGCATTTATTATTATTATTAATTACAAATCTAAATAAAAATTTTTTGTATTTATTTTTTTTATTTAATTTACAAGCAATATCACCCTAACAATCATAAATCTTTTTTTTTTTTATTTTCCTTTTCGGCTGCAGAGGCCATTAGGGATTTTAATTTGATGATATCAATGACTACCCGGGGACGTTCCACACGCTGATTCCTCTAAGTTACCCATCTGAGGTTTTCTTAAATCTTGAACTAAACACATTATAATAAATTAGGGTCATCACACTATCTAATATCCCACATTACTACATTTTTTTACTTTCTCTTACCTCTATATATATGTTAATATATATAGAGAGAGAAAGTATTGGATTCATGTCAAAAATTCGATGTCGAGATTTTGATGGATCTTCACGTTTTGAGGTCCCCTGAATCCAAAAAAGTGGTTTTCGCGACATGGTCTGTCTGTCTGTGTGTGTGTGTGTGTGTGTGTGTGTGTGTGTGTGTGTGTGTGTGTGTTCAATTTTAAGCATGAAGGAATTGAGCTAGGAGGTTGAAATTTTATATTTAAGTTAAATACCTCCCGGGACCGGAAAAATAAGCTTTTAATCAAAATCGGCCAAAGAGTACTAGTACTTTACTGATGTACTTTTTCAGTTTTTTTCGATTTTCTCAAAATTCGCTCTAACGATTTTGATTAAAATTCAAAAATCAATTATTTTTTAGATGCTCTTTCAAATGTATATTCTCGTTTTGCCCTCAAAATTGTTTGAAGCACACTTTACTCTTGTGCTTCATAGGAAAGATAGGAGAAATGGTTGCCATGGTAACAAAATATAAATATTTTCCCATGTTTATAATTTTAACATCTTAAATTTCTAATATATTGGCGGAAACTAAATATATTTCGACACAAAAAATCTGGTGTGACAAGCACAGAACACAACTTTCGATTACCGAAGGTAAGAGAAAGTTGTGTGCTGTGCGCCAGTCACACCAGATTTTTTACTTTCTCTTACCTATGTATATATGTAATATATATATAGAGAGAAAGTATTGGATTCATGTCAAAAATTCGATGTCGAGATTTTGATGGATCTTCACGTTTTGAGGTCCCCTGAATCCAAAAAAGTTGTTTTCGCGACATGGTCTGTCTGTGTGTGTGTGTGTGTGTGTGTGGGGGTGTGTGTGTGTGTGTGTGTGTTCAATTTTAAGCATGAAGGAATTGAGCTAGGAGGATGAAATTTTATATTTAAGTTAAATACCTCCCGGGACCGGAAAAATAAGCTTTTAATCAAAATTGGCCAAAGAGTACTAGTACTTTACTGATGTACTTTTTCAGTTTTTTTCGATTTTCTCAAAATCCGCTCTAACGATTTTGATTAAAATTCAAAAATCAATTATTTTTTAGATGCTCTTTCAAATATATATTCTCGTTTTGCCCTCAAAATTGTTTGAAGCACACTTTACTCTTGTATTTCATAGGGAAGATAGGAGAAATGGTTGCCATGGTAACAAAATATAAATATTTTGCCATGTTTATGATTTTGACATCTTAAATTTCTAATATATTGGCGGAAACTAAATATATTTCGATACAAAAAATCTGGTGTGACAAGCACAGAACACAACTTTCGATTACCGAAGGTAAGAGAAAGTTGTGTGCTGTGCGCCAGTCACCCCAGATTTTTTTGTATTTCAATTGACATGGTCTGATCCATCCTAGTATAATGGAAACGATCATTTAACTTATTAGCTGTTTTATAGTTTGAATAAAAAAAAATAAATCATTCTCTTTCATTTATAACATTCTTATCCTCTAATGAGAGATAGTGTAATTTGACATTCCAAGGTGAACATAAATTATTGTAAAAGGATGATGCAAATAAACATTAAACATTTTTTTTAATTCAAGAGATTTCAAAAATTTATACGATTCTAAATAAAAACGAAAGGAAAAAAAAAAAAATTAGTTATAGACAACAAATCTCAAAGAGATTTGATTCCGTGTAGCACTCTCTACTGTCAGTTCTAAATTAACGACTGTAAAACAAGGGTGGATAATGATAACAATCTGCCATGTCGACTGGAGAGGGGGCCCAAAAACAGAGGGGTTGGTATACAATAATATATTAGGTCGCATACTGGTACACCAGGCTCAACGGTTTTAAATTTTGCAATCATTGTTCCTCCATTGATGTCCACTTGAACATCGGCTAATAGACAAGGCATTAGTGTGCGTGTGTCAAACGCCAAGCCATTATTCAATGACAAATTAACATTAATCTATTTATAATAAGAGATTTATTGTAGCACCTATTAGAATATTACATTATATGTCATTAAATCAATAATATACATGTTGGGAAAACTATAGGAGTTTTTTTTAATATCTAATAAGCTGGAAGGTAGACAAACCTGACTCGCCAATTTTTTTTTTTTTTTCAAAAATTTTATTTTACATTTTATATTTTTTTCGAACTTAATATTTTTTAGGTAAAAATTAATTAATAAGAAAAATACTTGGTGATATTTTATACAGTAGAATCACGATAATTCGTATCGTCACTGGGCCGACGGTTTGGTACGAATTATCTGGAACACCAATTATAAAAAGTTTAAAATTCAAATATTAATACGAAGACTGAATTGTAGAAAGGAAACAAAAAAATTTCAAAAAAGCCCAATTTCCCTCTCCTCATTTCCTTTCAGGGAAAAGATGAACAAGAAAATCTAGTCTCTTTCACTCGCTCTCCTTACCCCTCTTGAAAATAGTACGAATTATCGAGCTTTTTAAGCTGCAAATACTAATTATAAGACGTTTTTAAGGGTCCTCGAACATAAAAATAATACGAATTACCCAGGGGACTGAAATGTATTATTTTTATACCAGTTAGCGGAATTTTGTCTGAGGACCGACCAGTGGCGGATCCAGAGAAGTTTCTCGGGGGTAATCTGGTGTGACTGGTCGCACAGCACACAATTATCGATATTATCGGTAATTTAAAGCTGCATTCTGTAGTTGTTTACCAGAATATATATACAAATCAAATTTTGAAGTATTAGCTTTTAAAATTTTATATTAAAAAAATACAATTTTTTTCCCCAAAAAATATATTTTTCTCAAAACTGGGGGGATTACCCCCTTTCACTCTCTTTACCCTCCCCCTTCCTTGTATCCGCCCTTGGGACCAACATGTTTGTACTATTAGCGGGGAATACGAATAATCGAGCTACGAATATCGGGCTTCCACTGTATTAGTAATTGTATTACTTCTGATGATGACATGTTGAGTGTCAAAATACGTATCAAGTATTTATACCAATAAATAAACAAATTGAAACATATCTTGTATTTTGCCAATTAATTAATTTTATATTGATTAATCTTTTATCTTCTTAAAATATTTCAACTAGAGCTGCCAGTCCAAATTCAGTTTACTTTTTAATAAAAAATATTATTTTTTTTCATATAGGTCTATTAATAATTATTATTAGGAATATAATTAAATTACTTTTATTTATATTGTCATTTGAGTTGCCCACCTTCTAACAATCTCCAACTCATAATCGTATAGTTTTTTTTTTAATTTATGTTTGACTTCACAAGCCATGTATATTTTTACAAAATGTGTTATATAATTCTAAAATCTTGTATATAAAATTCGCATAACTCTACAAGAAAATTGAAAATTTTTTTCCTTTTCTCAATAATCCACTAGAAAAAGATAAATTATTTTTTTAATTCGTTTTGACCTATATATAATCAATGTATTTTAATTAAAGATAGCATTTTCAAAAATGTAACAATGGCTCCTTTTTCATCTATAAAAAAACACCCTCGTTGGACTGTTCAGTATATTTTGCCCTTCTACTTTCATTTGTATCGAACGACTGCCGGTTTTCTCTTTCTCTCTTGGGTCTGAATAAAAAATAAGGATTTTCATAAATAATATATCTACCGCTGATTATTTTATTCGGGAAGAAAAGTAACGAACAGAAGAAAACTCTCGAAGGTGTAAAATTGCTATTTATTTTGTGCTAAAATGTTATTAATAGTTTGTGTTATTTAATCGGCAGAAAAATAAAATAAAAACAAAGGTTCTTTGATTTAAGTATAGGATAATTATTTTGATTACCTAATGTCGGACATGAGTTATTAAATAAATTATTTTTCAGTGATTTTGAATTAGCAAGTTTATTGATCCGAACGAGAGAGGCCGAAGTAAAAATGAAGTAAATATACTGAATGGGGAAAATAATCTTACGAGAAGAAGAATTGTCAATCTTAACTTGGGCAACTCTTTGTCCCTATTAAAGTGCTCAGCAGGCAGGAGTGGGGTGTAGTTTCGAACGGTCGCCCTCCTCTGTTTTGTCTCATTATATTATATTTATTGTGTGTAATGTCAACAAATTAATCTTTGCTTGAAGTTGTGGTTGTGATTATAATGGAAGGATGAAGATATCATCCAAATTGGAATGCTCGAGGTTCAATAATCATTTGAGATTGAACCAGGATTTGTCTATAATATAACACAGGGGAACAAAAAAAGACCTTTTTGTTACCGGATATTTGGAACTATTCCTGAGTATTTGGGTAGCGCTGATTCCAAAAATTCCATCAGTTTTCCCTCATCACGTCTAGTTTTAGAGCTCCGTTAATTATCAACAGATTTTCACTAACGGATGCTTTTTGGAAAGCCAAAGAACTATAGAATATCGTGAAAATTTCTCTTTTTTTTTGCATTCAGGAATAAGAAAAATTGTATTAGAGGTGTCAAAAGTAAAAAAAAAAAAAAAAAAAAAAAAAAAAATCGATTTTTCTAAACTTTTAGCAGTTTGCGGCTCGTCTAAATGACCTCCTATTGGGGTGAAACTTAAAATGTATACAGTATGTATTATAACTCTGTAAATTTTTAAGGAGTGCCGCCTTAAAATAATCCGGGTAATTAAAAGCTTTAGAGCACATTTTATATTAAAATTTATTTTCTCTATACCTCTAAAACTAGACGTGATGGGGCAAAACTGATAGTATTTTTGGAATCAGCGCTACCCAAGTACCCAGGAAACATACTCGGTCAACCAAATCACTGTTCCCCTGTGTAATTTATTTTCTTTAGACAAAATTTTTAGGTTCCAGTGCCCAAGATCAGAGATGAATCAATCAATCAAATAAATTTTATTATTGACAAATCCTAGTTCATTCACATGTGCGCTTTGCGATATGTGTATAATTTCCAATAACTGAAGAAGGCCAAATAAATTCAGGCCGAAAGGTCTTATTCTGGGAGTCGAGCATTCTTCCATGTTAATTTGGCTGACATCTCCATCCCTCCATTATAATTTAATCTTACTAGGAAAAATTAAATTCTAACGTATGGGAAATTTTATTTTTTCATAGGACTTATTAATAAAAGAATCTCTCTTATGAATATGTAGTAAGTTATATAACTATCACAGCTCATGTATTGAAACAAGTGGCCTATCTTGCAGGCGCAATTATCCATTTATTAATAAAAAAAAATTTTCACTGATCCTTTACGCGAAGTCCTTGTTTCAAGGCAGTGGTTTCCAAACTTATGAATAACGCCTTCCTTAAAATATTTAATCCCCTCCCCCCCCTCCATTTGAGATCCTTGACCCTCTACCTGATTCTCTCCTAACCTTCAAATCTCGTGTTGTATTTCTAGATAATTGGAAATGTTACTTGAACTTTTTTTTTCTACAATTACTAGAGATTTTTCTCCACAAATTCGTTCATTACACATTATTACACTGGTTTGTTTCTACACTAGGAAAGTAGAATGTATAGGCCATAATAATTTCTTTTATTCTTGACTCTCCCTTATCTACAGTTTTTTTTTTCCAATTTCAAAATAAGATAAAGTATCCTCTGTGTTTTATTTCTTATAATAATAATATAGTCTTTTTTTTTAACCTTTTTTTTCGATATCTCAATTGAAATATATATCTACTTTGTTTATGTGTTCCCCATATTCCCAGGGCGGTCGTAAGGCAAGTGGATTTGAGGCCTTCGGACTTTTGTTTTCCTGGACCCCTAGAGACACCTTCAATATCCCCTTCCTTTCCCACTCTTTTCTTCTTATTCTAAATTCTTATTCCATAATCCCATTTAGTTAAATCCTAAAGAGCAGCTTAAATTGTATTTATAAGGGTACCTGAGAAAATGCGGTGTTGCGTAAATAAATTCTTTGTTTATTTCTGTATTGTTCTCCTTTGCTTTTCAACACAAAAGCCTTATTGTTAGAGAATTGCTTCTATAATTAATTTTGTGAAAAAAAAACAGGTCTACTATTATTTTTTATGTAATTAATTTTAAAACGGTTAGCTGGGGGGATGAAGCAGCTAATTCTGAATTGAAAGCAAATCAGGTTCAAATCCATCTCTTAGCAATCCTCACTCTCATAATTAACTTAATAAATGATGATTTTCAAGGAGGATAAATGAAAACTCACCCCCTTTTTAGCCTTTTCGGCATATTTAGCTCTAGAGACTTTATGTGAATTATGATATATATAATCCAGACACCAGGGGCGTATATAAGGGGGGGGGTGGAGGGGGGTCCGGGCCCCTCTCGAAATTTCCCAAACACATATACATATTAGGGATATACAGACATCAGCGCAACAAATTTTTCCGCAGGATGGAAAACTTTGGTTCTGCAAAAGAAAAAAATGTTCCGCAAAAAATTTCGTGTGAAAAAAAATTTAGTTTCTTAAAAAAAAATTTTCCACAGAAAAATTTTTGAGTTCGGGCCCCCCCTCGAAAAAAATTTCTATATACGCCCCTGCCAGACACATTTACACCAATTAGTATCCAATTGATTTAAATAATCTTATAATAAGCTATTTTATTACCAACAGAGCAAATACTATTTCTTTCTAAAACTATTTTTCTGTTTTATGCCTCCAGACAAATAGGCTTTCGCTAAGTTGGAATCAATTCACTTAAATTCATTTTCTTTTTTATTTTCTTTGAGTTCTTTTTTTTTATACAAAGTTTTCCTAAAGTCTCACTCTCTCTCTCTTTCTCTTACCCCTTTTACTCTCCAACAAACACGTTCCAAAAAACAAAATCGATTAAATTAAAAGCAATTTGTGAAACACATTCTAAAGATTGCGACATTTTTATGGACACTTGACACTTTCGCATTGTAATTTGTAAATTTTACGGCAACTTTAACGATTTGAAGATAATTAATTAAGATTTATTTTGAAAACAACTATTGAATAAAACAAATTACATATAAAATATGCACATTTCTAACATTTTTTCAAGTAAATTTTGAATGTTGTAAAGTTAAGGAATATAATTAATTATATGACATCAGGTTAAATAAATAATCTACTTCGCTATTTAATATAAAATCATCAGTCTTAACTTAGTATGAATCCCAAGTGAGAAAAAAATTTATTTCAATTAATTTAGCTACCAATCATTTTAAATAAATACGGATGGGGTCTAAATGACTTTAGTTGCTGAAAAAGGCAAAAAAAAAAAAAAATTAGTATGAAATATTCAAGTATAAATTAAAAATATAATTATATAGATGATAATAAAACAAAATCCATTTTAACGTTTAATTCAAATTTATACTCAAACAAATGGTTTTACCAGAAATACAAGCCCTGGCACTAGCATCCTAAATATAAATAACAGAAACAATCTTCAATCTACCTTTTTTTTTTTTTTTTTGTTATTATTCATTTTGTCAGTCAGGATTTTATTTCTAGGTTATATAGGAAGGTGTTGGAGATGATTATTTGAATATTTTCTAATATCCGAATTGAAACTATGTTCGAGGGTTGGCCAACTCCCTCTGGCGGGACGAATATTCTCCGGACAACTTCAGTTAACGCATTGCAATTTTTAAATTTTGGTAAAAAAATTAATTTTTTTAAAATTAATTATTTTATTTTATAATATTTATTTAAATTAATTTATATTTTTATTTTTAATAATTTTTATAAGTTATGTGTCTTTATTAAATTGCTAACTAGCTTGACAAAACCTTTAATACTGAAAAGAGTTTGTTCTCTGGAAGAGGGTTTGTGCATTACACACTAACTATAGGTCAACTAACTACCCATAGATAAAGCACCCGGCCCTTTAAATATTTTTCACCTTCCATAAGACATTGACTCGTTACTTAAGTTCTCTGGTCTGTCTAAAATTCAATTCATTCGTTTGATGAGAAATGAATAATACATGCTACTTAATGCGAATGACCCATCCAAGTATCCATAAACTTCCATTTTATTATTAAAGGATGACATGAATAAACTTCCTCAAAAGGGAGTAACCCAAGTTTACCTCTAAGATCAAGTTCAACCCGTAATTTCCTCTTGAAAATTGATTACTTTAATTAGCCTCCAGTATTAGTATGTAAATTTTATAGCCAACGATTTTTATAAATAGACAAAAGTTGTTGCTTAAAAAAAACTTTTTAAAGTTATTTATTGTATTACAATATATCAATCATTGTTGATTATTAACAAAAAAATATGATCGAGATTGATTGAATTGTAATGAAATGGGTAGATCTATAAAATATTGATCATTCATATTTATTAATACTTTTTATTTATTTTTACTTATTAATTATAGGCCTATTAAAAATTTTTTAATTTTTTCATTTAGAATTTTTACTAATAATTTCTTTTTTTTTTCAGGTGAGCATAAAGTACTTCTCTGCCTCTTCCTCTCGTAAATATAAAGTCTTCTCTTGTGAGTAAAGCTGCATTTTAATTCGCCAAATTACATGGTAGGCCTATATATATTTTATATAATTAAACGTATCCAGGCACATATCATGTTTTTTTTTTTAATGAATAGAGAAACTTATAATATATTTCAGAGAGAGCTCTGAAAAAAAAAGTAAAAACAATTTTTTCATGGGGTGGTACTTTTCATTATATAGCGCCCCATGCACGCCGGGGCCAGAACACTGGTCAGATAATCAGATGTTAAGAACACATTAACAACACGATGATTTTTAAGTTCATAGGCATTCACTTTTAATTTTGAAATACTAGGTAAATTTTAGTGAGACGAATAGCTGAATCGGTATGTAGTAGGATAAAATAAAAGGCACAGCAGCTATCGAAACATCCCTGTGGGTTTGAATAAAATAAAGAAAAACGCATATAACTGCCTTTTACTTTATCCTACAAAATCAAAATAAATCATATTTTAAAGATCATAATTCAAAAATCTTGTCACATTATTCTTGATGTGATTTCAATATTGGACTCACTATATTCAAACTATTCTTTTTTTACTTTCTCTTAGCTATGTATATATGTTACTATATAGAGAGAGAAAGTATTGGGTTCATGTCAAAAATTCGATGTCGAGATTTTGTTGGATATACATCTTTTGAGGTCCCTGAATCACAAAAAGTGGTTTTCGCGACGTGGTCTGTGTGTGTGTCTGTGAACAAATTATCTCAAGAACGGAAAGAGCTAGGAGTTTGAAAGTTTATACTTAAGTTAGGCACCCCCCTGGGACGTTACACGAAGCTTTTGAACAAAATTGGCCAAAGTGTACTAGTACTTTACTGATGCACTTTTTCAGTTTCTTTCGATTTTCTCTAAATTCTCTCCAACGATTTTTTTAAAATTCAAAAATGAATTATTTTTTTAGATTCTCTTTAAAATGTATATTCTCATTTTGTCATTGAAATCTTCTGGTTCCCATGGTAATAAAATATAAATATTTTCCCATACTTATAAATTTTACATCTGAATTAAAATGTTCCGTACTATCGGAAACTAGTTTATATGTCAACACAAAAAATCTAGTGTGACAAGCACGGAACATAACTTTCGATTGCCGAAGGTAAGAGAAAGTTGTGTGCTGTGCGCCAGTCACACCAGATTTTTTTATATATATTTTGCGAATTTTCGTTGGAAAAAATTTGTTAATTTTAGTTTTGAAAAGTTTTTACAATCAAGATAATTAAAAAAATTTATCTTTAGGGGAAAAATACACTTTTTTTGGGATTATGTGTTGTTTGGCTTAAGTCCAAATTTGGACATTCATTTATAAACACATAGAAGTTTTACTGTATTGTAAATATTATGATAATTGGTTTTGCCTATTTATTATTTCGGGAGTTAACGTACTTTATTCCATATTCATTAAGATTAACTAGGTAGAACCTACGAAGGCTATAAATAGTTTGTTTTTTTTTTAACATTCTAGGACCAATGTTATGTTAATACCTCACCTTTCATCCCTTTATTCAAAAAAGGCGACTATCTAGATATAAATTTTTACACAATTTTAACATTTATTATTTTTTTCTTTTTCTTTCTTTTTGTTCAATATCTCACAATCTATCAATATGAGGATTTATTACGAAAAAGGATTGTTCATGGGCCATGAATAATCTTGGCAATCGAATAAAAATATATAACTCCCCAACGGTTACGAACATGTTTTCTTTTCTACCAAAAATTTTCTCTCTCAGCATTAAAGACTTTATCGTATAAGTCGATTTAGAGCTAGTTTAGAGTTTATTATTCTTGTCCTTATTTATCCTCGTAACCCTATAATTTTATATTAATATAAAATAAATACTTAAAGAAATACTTAAAGAATTCTTTAAGTTAATTTATTTAAGATAACTTACTTAAATTTCCTATAGCCTCCCCTCCCCTATATTTTTTAATGATAAAATTTTTGACTATTATAACTTATTATTATTTATTTTTGCCATGCCAAATCAAATTTAAATAAATATTTTTCTAAATGAAATTACAAAAAATGTATTTTTCTCTCTGCTCGAGAGTGGGAGTTATATCCTCAAAAACTCCCTCCACTGATTATGCCCCTGTATCATTCTTATTTTATTTATTAGGCCTACTTACAAGTTAGAATCGAATAAAATCGCCATAGGGGTTTTCACTTCAGTGGTAGGCTACATTAGTAAGCACTCGTTTTTTATAAGCTTTTTTTTTATTGATTCCGTCCTTATTTCCGTAAATTAATTGAAAGCCGTTTTCAAATTTTAATATTAACTCTAACAACATGGCAAAAAAAAAAGAAATAGATTTTTAATATGGATAACTTAGAAAATTCTTTGCTTCTACAAGTCAAAAAATTTTGATTATTTTTTTTTTTTAGGCTCCCTATTAAATACAGAAATAAGTTTAATATAAACGTTGATTAAAAAAGGTGATTTATAATGTAATTTCTTTTTCATTATTTTTATGTCAAAATAAATTTCATTTTCACTTTGATATTTAATTAAAAACTGAAAAAAAAAGTTTTTTAGGGAATTAGCCAAAAATGATAACTTTTTGAGAAGCCCTGCCCATACCATATAGTTCACAATAGAATATACTGTACCATTTGTTTTCAGTTTAAATCATATTCTATTTAAGGCAATAATAGTGACCAATTTGTCCCAAAAGTCAATAAAACACCTGCACATTTCAAATCGTCATATATAAAATCTCCCACGAGGGTTATGAGATATTGTCTCTATGGATTATTAATTGATGGGATTAATAACTAGTAGACAATAATTTAAAATTATGCTACCTTGGGGATTTCAACATACTTGTAATTCTATAACCTTAACTACTCAATTAAGAACATGTTATATTATTTAGTTAACGCGATTAATTTATAAAAAAAAAAATGTACTAAATTTACCGTGTTGAAATTCGGTTTAATCCTAATGGATTGGTGTAAAATCCGAAATTAATAAATTCACCTTCATTCTTTGGATCTTCTAATTAATTATCATTTAAGAAACAAAAAGATAGTCCAATTTCTTTTGTTTTTATATATAACATCAAAATCATACAAGAAAACTGCTCAAATTTTAAATTACAACTTTTTTCTTTCCTTATCTTGGTTTGTATAACTCCTTTTATACAAATCGTATTTACAACTTGCAAAAATCTTATCCTCCCCATAAAATTCTGAACTTCAAACATCACATACCTACCTTGATCCTTATCACACTGGATTTATTAGACTGTGTAGCAGAATATATTCCTAAACTATTAATGTGGAAAGTTTATAATATTAAACAAATTACGTTGATTAGAACAGAAGGCGGAACAATCCTTTTCCCAATAAAACTCCCAAATCTCACAATTGTTGGTAATTAGACTGCTCCCTCCTGACTAATCAACATATTTAATCACAGCATCTTCCACATCAAGCTGATTAAATAAATAACATTGCGTTCAATTTTTCCTTGTTGGAAAATAAACAATCTTAATGACAAGGGCTCTCGGGCTTGGTGGGAGGGGTTAGCGTGCTGGCGACCAAGGGCCCCAGGCAGTTCAATGATTTTATTTAAGCCATTTGGATACCAAATGGATACCAAATATATATATACAGTATATTCAATAACGGTTTTTGTAAAAAGTCTTATATGGTGTGAGTTCCCGAAAATACTACGTGAATGTGTGTGTGTGAGTGTGAATGGGAAAAAAGTGTGAGCGTTTAAAAAAAAAATGACAATTTTAACAACTGGGCATGATAATTTCGTAAAATCCATTAGCGAGTTTATGATTAGACTTGCCATCTTCCAGCAACTATGCACTGCCTAAAGTTATATAGTTATAGATTGATAAATATCGAGGTTTTTTATTTTAGTAAAATTTGGTACAAATACTTTTCTTCTTAGTTTAAAATTCTATTTTTTTTTTTTTTTTTTTTAAAGAACAAATAATAACTGTTACGAACATCTTTGAAAAATTATTCTTGTCTTTGTCTATCTGTCAGCGCTGGTGTATTTTCTATAAGGACCAATTTTTATACTATGCCTATCTATACTTTAGACTCCTTGAGGATTTTAATAGTTATTTGTAACCATATTCATCTGATATTTTGACATTATTTCTTCCCCATTTACAAACACCATACATCGATTTGTCTAGTTTTTGTTCATTGCTCTATCTCTATTTTCTTTCATCGTATTTATTTTAATACCTACATTATTTTTATTACAAAGTATGCTATTTGTTATAAATTTCAAAAATCAATCTCTACTTATAGACAGCTGGTTTCTTAATTATATTCATAATTCACTCAAAAAAAGACTATAAATTATTATAAATACATATAAAGAACCAATTGGAAGCTTATGGAATAAAATAAGAGGACAGAGACGTTAATTGGAGTGCGGCGCAGCCTCCGCCTCCAGGGCACACCTGGGCAGTTGTCTCTCTCTTGGCACCTGGCTCAGCTGGGGGGCGGCTAAGCATAACCTCCACCTTCGAACAGCTGATGCCTTCAGATCGATCAGCTACCAACCACCACCCCCACAAACAAACCCCGCACCCTAAAGGGCAATGTTTGATTAACTTGGGTCACTGTGCTGCTCCCCACGACAACTAAAACCGGCTGACAGACAGACATCTCTACAGATAACCAGCTTGAGGTCTTTTTTCCCTTCTCTCTCTCTCTCTCTCTCTCTCTCTCTCCTCAACACACCTCTGCAAATTGAGGGTCAAACGGAAAGATCTATAATTTAACAAATAATACTAGACCTTGTTTTAATATTTCTAACTAATCAAACTTATTCTGGATCAACGTATTATTTCTAATTTTATAAAATTTTCCATCTATTCTCGAGTCGAAATTTAAGTCGTATAAGGTTTTGGGGGTTCAAAGTAGATCTATTGCATGTTAAATTAAGTTGGACTTTGAACTCTAAAATGGTATTTTTACCAGTTCGTGGACCAAAGTCGAACTTAATGGGTATAAAAGTTAGGGCCTATAAATGCTATGATCTCAAGGTTCAATATCAGAGCTAGGTTGGCTTACAGTAACTGGGGGGCGCGCCTCCCTAAGGAGGTGCGGACTAGTCTAAGGGGAGGCGCGAATATTAGTCACAGCGAGCAATTTTCCAAATTATTGCTAGTTTTATAAATAAAACAATAAATAAGAATAATTAAAAAAAAAATATTTTTATATAAATTTATAATTGTTTGCAGATGGCTTTAAGGATGATCAATTTAATTATAAGGATCGTCCCATGAATGTAATTTTTATAAATTGTGATATATAAGTTGATTATAAAAATTGCATTCATGGAATGCTCAGCTATTTTGTCATATTGGATGGGAGGAAGTAACGATTTGCTAATTTTGCTTTTGTTAATTGTAAGTTACTGAGGATGATTTCATATCACTGGGATCAAAATATTTACAAATAAACGGATAATACGCAAAAGTATTTATTTTTTTGCCGACGGTCCTTATTAATTAAATTGATAAATTTATAATTTTAGCATTAAAAATTCTTGTTTTTGTATTATATTTTAAAATGGGGGCCCCCATCATCATAATAATCTTCAGGGAAGCGTTGTAACATAAAATTTGCAAATCACAGTCTAAAAATAGAAGCTAAATTTCGACTCGTGTTGTAATATAAAAAACATTATACCCATCAAAATATCGCCATTGAATTTTTGACATGATCGGAATACTTTCTCTCTTTATATATTTCATATATAGGGTAAGAGAAAGTAAAAATACTTTTCAAGTAGTTATGTCTACTGTATTTATTTATTTGAAATTAATATTTCATGTTAATAAATTACTTCCTTTTATTTAATTTCTATTCTTTCCTTTAAAAAAGTTTTCTCTCATTTATCTTGTGATTTTCCATTTTCCAGTTTATTAGTTAAGTCAATTGAGTTTTTGATTTATAGTTGCGTGTGCTACCTCACTTAATTTGCTCCATAAGATTTATCAATCTGAAATAACATTCTTTTAAGAATAAATACTCCTTTAAGGGTTCGTTTCTTTAAGAAACGGATATGAAAATCAGTTTAATAATTCACATTCTACATATTATAGCTACTTCCTTTATAATTAAATATAAAATTATAATAATTAAAATTTTGGAATTTCAAAGAATATTTGATGATTTCTTCCCAGTAAAAAGAATTTTTACTTTTTCTTATGTCTATATATTTTAATATACATAGAGAGAAAGTATTGGATTTATGTCAAAATTCGATGTCGAGATTTTGATGGATATACACGATTTGAGGTCCCCTGAATCCAAAAAAGTTGTTTTCGCGACATGGTCTGTCTGTGTGTCTTTGAACAAAATATCTCAAGAACGGAATAGAGCTAGTAGGTTGAAATTTTATATTTAAGTTAGGCACTGCTCTGTGACGTGATACGAAGCTTTTGAACAAAATTAGCCAAAGAGTACTAGTACTTTACTGATGTAATTTTTCAGTTTTTTTTTTTTTTTTTTTTTTTTCGATTTTCTCAAAATTCACTCCAACGATTTTTTTTTTTTTTAATTCATAAATCAACCCCCCTAATCATTTATTTGCATTTAAACATTAAAAAAATATATAGGGTATTTAATAATATTGGCTGGTTAATAATAAACCCACCCTATTTAATATACCAAGCGCATTTTTATCACTATCATTAATTCGGAAAGAATTATCCAAAACATTCATGCCATGTCACGAAGCTAACAATAAACAGGCAGGGACCCTAGATGCGCTGACCCTTTATAAATATTTAATAAATTTCTAATAGGGATCGTGCAAAGGGCGCTTGCATGCATGCTAGGGGACCCGATCGTTCGTTCTCTCTGGCCAACTGGAGTGCAATTTTTACCCAAACAAAATTCTAAAATTTAAGCAATATCAAATTATTAATTACAAATCTTAAATAAAGTGTAGCCAGGGGGATTAAGATTGAAGAATAAAGATCTAAATTATAAAATCTAAGTAAATTGTAAATTCCAAAGTATTTAACATTATTAGTTTTTGGTTCCTGGAAGGTTGGCAACCCAAATGACCAACTCACCAACTGCTCGTGTTTTCCTTTCTGCAAGGCAATTATTGAAAGTCTCTGAATCATTCTACATCTCTCATTACGAGATATTTCACACCTTATATTTGAGGATGTTTCTTAAATATAACATATAAGAAAATCTTTGTAAGACTTTTTTTTTTTTACTAAATTTTTAGAGCTGGTTTTAGAAAATTGGAAAAAAAAATCTAGAAAAGTACATGAGTAAAGTACTACTCCTCTTGAGACAATTTTATTGAGATGCGTGCGAAATAAGTACTTACGCGCGGGTTCGGACCCCAGGTAGTCCGATAATTTTATTTAAGGCATTTGGATACCAAATGGCTTAAATAAGAATGCCTGGACCCCAAATAATAATATATATTCATAACGGTTATCGTCAAAAGTCTTAAATGGCCTATGTTGCCGAAAAGACTGTGTGAATGTGTGTGTGAGTGTGAGTGTGAATGAGGAAAAAGTGTGAATGTTTAAAAAAAAAAAAAAAAAGTACTTACGCCTCGTAGCTTAAGTATAAAATATCGTATAAGGTTAAATTGCTATTTTTCTCACAGTTTTAGCAAAAAATTCTATTACACTCCAAATTTTATTTTATTAGCCTTTCCTATCTTTCTATTTCATTTCGCTACCCTTTAAAAGGATTATTAAGAACTTCGCAATCAAAAGTTATCTCGGAAAAAAATATTCTTTCATCGACAGAATAGAATATCCCATGCTTCCATGGAAAAATTAATATTTCCAAGATTTACATAAATTTGAAGTATTTCATCTTTTATCGCACCAGAAAAAAAAATTTCATTTTTCTAAATGTATTTTTGTAATTGAGTGATCCACAGGGAAATTGATATGGCAAATTGTCCCTTTTTGGTTCTATAGGCCGATAAACCCCGGCTGATTGTCCGACAATGTGTACAGGACGAGAGGTCACTCCCTTGGGATTGCCAAAAAAAAAAAAAAAAAACAGACTTTCAAAGCCAAGAAGATCTCATCTCTTTGATTGTCTTGGTGCCATCCCTTTTCGGATCCTAACAGTAATTCAATCAATTTACAATATCAATGCTTCCATCCTTTGTGTTCACCCTAACTCAAATATTTCTTTCCTTTTGTTGATTTTCTTGTCATCTTATTTTTATATATCTTTTTTTCATCAATTTCTTTTGTCTTTGTGTTGTTAGGGAAATTTTAAATCTTTGATATTCAATTTTTTTTTAAAGATTTAGTATTTATTCATATACTAATAGGTTTGCTCTATCATTATAAATTTAAATCTCAAATAACTTGGTCATTTTTCGAAGAGATTTTTTAAAAATAAATTTAAATACATTTCTCTGGGAAACAAATACCTCAAGATACACATTTGTTAAATATAATCGAGCTGAAAAATATGCTTGACAATGATGAAATGAAAAAGAAATATGTACCGATTTATGCCGAGGAACTTTGACAAATGATACAATTTAATCTATCTGTCTTTAGAATCAGAATTCAATCGCAAGTATTTATTCTATCCTAATTAGCCCATGGCATATTATTTAGACCCATAGCACAAGAGGCGAAGTTTTAAACATAATTAAAATTAAGGAAGAGAGGGTTATCTTTTCTTATTAGTTCTATTAATTGTGTATTATTTAAGGTAATTTTAAGCAATACAATTTTGAAAATTCTCAAAGTCGGTAGGCCACATGTTCTTGTTTTACAAATGAGTTCAAATTTTTTTTATGCAATGGATCTACCGGCGTACCTGTTATTAAATTTCTAAAAAAAAAAAAAACAATTTTATCTCTATAAATAAAGATCCTCATGCTCCATAAAAGAATTTAAATTTAAAAAGTTGCTCCCCTCTTCTGTTTTGAGCTAGATACACCCATGATGTATTTCTTTTGACTCCATTACCATTAAGCCCTACAGCCTTCTATACCAAGGGTCGCGGGTTCGGATCCCCCGATGATTTTATTTAAGCCATTTGGATACCAAATGGAAAAAATAAAAAAAGCCCTTCAGCCACAGTTTCTTTATCAATTTAATAAATGGAGAAATAAAAAATCGTTTTGAAAAATATTAAACACATTAATCTAATAATATACGTGATACTTCAAAACAAACTTTTTGATTGATTAGGCAGGCACAATCTTAAAGCAAAAATTTGTTCCTACTTTAAGCGAAAACAATCTCTTTTCAAAAATAAATAAAGTAAAGCTTTTAAACAAATCTAAAATTTTTTTTCATCTTTTGAAACTCGCTTAAAACTCTTCGTGAGTTAACTCATAGACACTTTCAAGAGACTGTTAAACGCGTACGCTACAAGTTGGCAGAAACGAAACGCAACTGTTCATTACGATTAGCAGTTGGGGCGATTTGAGACCCGAAGGGCTTTATGCTCACTCCCTAAGGAACAACTAGGGCGCGATTGGCAGGCAACAGGGGCTCGGCCCCCGGTTACCCGGCTGGCTAATCTGAAATCGATACCACTCACCCACAAATATCTAGTTTAAACTAATCGTATCGAAGTTGAACTCAATTAAAAATTATCGCACTTGTCTAAACCTCCCACTCTCTCTACCCTCTATATTCTACTCTTAATTTAATTTACAACTCTGATTTGGTTATACATTTAATTTCCAATTTTAGCTATAATTTATGCATTTGATTTGGATTTGCCCTTTTGGTAATAGAAATAAATATAAATTTATTAACTTAAATTTTATTTTAATCTGAATAAATAAAAAAATCCTTTTTATGTATAGTCATAGTCAACTAGCTATCTCTCTGGTAAGCTAGTTGACTATGACTTTCGAGTCTTTTAGATTCTAGTTAAGCTAATCGTATGCTTAAATAAGAGCCCAGATCGTAGTTAACTAGCTAAGACCCAAAGTTTAGTGTAGGACCTAACTAAGGGTTGAAATTAGAAACTCAAGCCTTGTTTATTAATTTTTGGAAATTTTATAAATTTTTGTAAAAAATTAATTGGCTTTAATTAATTATTTTAATTTTTAATAATTTTGAAAAATTTTCCCTTTATCAAGTTGCTAACTTTACAAATCTTTCCTTATAGGCCTACCTCAGTTAGATAATTATATTAATCTAATTTTTTTTTTAACTCAAAAAATATGCTTGTTCTTGTTTCATATTTTATTATATCGATGAGATTTGCTATTAGTCATATAAGTTTGCTAGTTAACTAGATATGAAGCAAAACATTTTGACAAAGATAGCTATTTTCTGCCCCCGAGTTTGGCGTAGTATGTAGCGTGCCTACCTCCTATACCAAACGTCGCGGGTTCGGACCCAGGCAGTCCGATGATTTTATTTAAGCCATTTGGATACCAGATGGCTTAAATAGAAATGCCTGAACCCCTAATAGATAATATATATTACAACGGTTATCGTCAAAGTCTTAAATGGCCTAAGTTGCCGAAAAGACTGTGTGAATGTGTGTGTGAGTGTGAGTGTGAAAAAAGTGTGAATGTTTAAAAAAAAAAAAAAAAAAAAGCTATTTTCTTTTAAACCAAAATCGTTTCAGTAAGATGCATAATTTTAAATACAATGGGTCTGAAATTTGTCAGTTATGCTAATTAAAATCTAGTGAATTTTTTTATGCACTTCCCTCTTTACTATGCAGTATATTATATAAATGAAACTAATAAATAAATGAATACCTAAAAAATAGGCAAATCAAAATTTAACCCATCTAATTCTTCTTCTGCAGCATCTTATTGATTCAATTCGATGTAAAAGAAAACATTTCTCTTTATCAAAATGGTTTTCTATTCATTTAGATTAAGTGTTTAAAAAAAAAATTGAAATTTTAGTATTTATTTCTATTATCAGAAGGGCGCAACTTTCTTTTTTAGATACAAATTTACTATTCATCCCTTTTTAAATGAATTTTATTTAATCTAAAAAATAAATTGTAGGGGAGACCGGGGCAGCTCGCGATAATTCGCAGAATAATTTGAAAATTGTGTTACGGATCAGAATGAAGGTTAATAACACTGTCACCCTACTTCTGCCAAAACAACTATAGCGATCGGAGTAAACTCTCATGAGTTAGGATCATTTATTCGTTTTTTTGCAACTTGAAGTAAATTTGGTAGCTTAATGTTGTACAAAATAAAAACATACACGAAAATAATTAAATTAAAAATTTTAGAAAATAAAATAAAAAAAGTGGGCCAACCTGCCCCAGTATTTCCCTACTGCCCCTAGCTAAAATACATATTTCCAAAACCATACCTTTAACCATCCAAATTATTAGAAATTTCGCTGGCCACATCACTTTTTCAATATCTGATAAAATTAACTAGTTAGGCGGTTCATGATAAGTTATCTGATTATGTACTTTCCACTCTATTTAACCATTATTTGATTTCATATAATAAAATTAAAGTTTACTTTCACAAAGGGCTTATCCGAAAACATTCAGCTTCCAAACCCTACTCTCTTTCTCCCTCATTCTTCTATATATAGATTACTACATTATATATAGGCTCTTTTCTGAATAAAAGCGAAATCATCTCTGTGACATCATTCATGACCATTGCTTTCATGTCAAGCATGTCGTTTTATTGAAAGAGACAAGCTAGAACTAACAATAGATATTCATTTTGAAGTGGATCAATAAGATGGACTTGATTAAATAAAAAAAATATTATTTTAAAACAAACTAAACTAAATTTGACTCTAAAAGACCATGTGTGGACGACCCCCTGGTACAGTGAGCGCCACAATTAAGTCCCCACCTTACCGGTAGTATATGGTATATGGTGAAATAATTTTAAATTTGAAAAGGTAAAATAAAATCTGGTACAGATGATTTTATTTTATTAAAATTATTTCAATATACACCATATACTTAAGGCTCTAGCTATCAGATGAGGACTTGATTGTGGCGCTCACTGTACCACCAGCAAAAATAAAACACCCTTCCTTCGTTAAATGTCTTTACGAGAATATTTATTATCGGATTCAATTAGGTCTTCGAAAATTTTCAATGAAGAATCAAAACGAATCTAATTATTATCTTATATCTAATTTAATCGAATAATAATTAATTCAAGAAAGAAAGGCATTGCCCACAGTCGAACCATAGATCCCGATTTATACTCAGCATGCAGGACCACTAGACCACAGTACCGCACACGCCTGTTTGAATTTAATCGATCACTTAAAAGATGAAATAAAAACAAGACTTGTTTTCGGCCCGAATTATTTTATTTTCCTTTGTCGACGTTTCGGGGACTAAACATCACCCATCTTCAGGACAAAGGTGTTAAAAAATTGTTAGCACTGCCTCCTTCAGTTGCTAAGTAGATCACTTATTTTATTCTAATTTATTAATTCAAATATTTTTTCATACTTCTATAATTGAACAATCTATATAAAAAAGTTAAAAATTGAACCCGCGGCCCATCAAGTGTTGGGAAACTGAAAAAAATTAATTACAATTTTAAATTATTCGATTAATCTGGACCTTAATGAAAATATAAATAAAATATCTATAAAAAAAATCTCGTACAGTACCATACTTCTATTTAAAAAACAAATAATAATAAATAAAAAAAATATAATCGACTACTACCACAACTTCTTTGACATAATATGCCTCGCGTGACACATTAAGGAAGACATCGGTCAGCAAGTTAACATTTTATTTTTTTTACTTTCTCCTACTGGTAGAAAAGGGGAGGCTGTAAAGTAAATTACGTTGTGAACAAATTGATTGTTATAGATGCCCAGCTCCTAATTCTTCATGAGAGCCTATTTCTATTTTTTTAAGTTCCCAACTTCCCCTTATATTATACTGTTGAATTTATTTAATTAATTGAATAAATTTTAATTAGAAATTTAAATTTAGGGTAAATGGACCATCTGTATTTGTTTTATCTGAAAGAAATTATGATAATTATTACGATATAACTAGTAATTAATGCTATCTCATTAAACCTTATCTATATGATTATATTAATTAAATTAACTCTCTTTTTTAGATATTCTGATCCATTTGATTATTTATCTACAATATTATAAGTGGAGAGCGAAAAAAAAAGTCTTTCGACTTTTGTCAATTTTGAAACTTTTCCGGATTTTCTTAGATATCTCCACTGATCTCATAAAAAGAAACGTTTTTTGAGATTTTCTAAAACGACTTTTGAGACTATTTTGGCACTTTTTTTGCCTCTCAGAGACTTTTTTTTTAAAAAAGCTACTCTTATGACAGACTTTTTTCAATCAGAAGCAAATGACAAGCAGCTCTGTAGAGAACATTTTCCTATCTTCATAAAAATTAAATAATAGAAGAGTCTATATAGGTATCTTGCAAAATAAATATTTAAAAACACACGGCTCATCGCCTTTGAATTTTGAGAATTTTCAAAATTTTCTTAAAACGAAGTATTCCCTTTGTTTTCGTCCACAAGGCGCTAAATGAATTTCAAATTCCAATAGAACTAGAAATTTATTATTTAGAATCTTATATATCTTAAAATTACCTTTAATAATACATAAGTTCCGGGATGACCGAGCTGGAGCTCGGTGGTTTTTTCTTTTGATAAAATTGGAAAAAACTATATATATTTTACCTCAGTAAAGTACTAATACTTGAAGTTATCCCAAAGATAAAATCTAGCTTAATTTCATATTGTTACTTAAAATTTGAAATAATTT